>JAOTOM010001410.1:0-67801 GCA_034440615.1 Ashinkailepas kermadecensis | reverse complement strand
GTAGCTCACTGGCCCGAAGCCCTGTTAGCGTGCCGCGACTTGTGCTGTGTGTGCCAAGTTGTACTGTACATGACTGTTGTTGGGGCATGCTGATAGATATTTTATTAATTCCCCATTGGTTCGCACCCCCCCCCCCCACCACCAGTGTACGTGGCTTGTGTGGGGTGGGCGAGCTGTACTGACCCCGGCTTTATTGTTTGCGGATCCTGGTAGGTAGTTATTTTATTCCTGGCTCACTGGCTGGTGATTCGCAGCAGTTCGTACGAAGTACTGCCAAGTTAGTGGCATTTCATAGTCCTGTTTGATATGCTGTTATATGCAGTTTTTACTATGGATCCACTTCAAACATCAAGAGATTGCTATCAACTGTGTATTGAGACTGCTTTGCTGAAACGTTTGCTTAGTTATAGGTATCATATTCAGAACAACAGTTACATCGCAATCTGTATGTAACGAGTTTGAAGAGCTCGGAATAGTACATTCCACCCTTTGCGTGTGTCCATCCGGCGTACATGACAAAATGCGGTATTTTTTTTTGTTTAATGGAGACAAAATCGTGCGTTGGGAGTTTAGTGGGAGACAGTGTCGAATTTTTTTTTTCACCTCTGCGACACCCAAACATGCTTTCCTGTGATCAGCTTCCCAGGACAAATATACTGATTCGTCAATTCCTCAATCCGATTTAGCCGGTTTAAAAAATTGGAACTTCCAAAATTAATTTAACTTGCCGGACAGAATACGCCCCAGTCTGCATGAAATCTTCAATCTTTCGGATTTCGTTTATTCACTGCACACGACGGACACATTCATAATCGTATCTTCCAAATGCCGCCAGAAGCCACATTTGTGAGAATAACGGGTGCAAAATTTCAGACACAAATGTCAAACAGGCTTGCATCAGGCACGTGGATATAGCGCAAAGATGCTTTCCCGTGATTTCCTACACATGGATAAATATTATAGTACATAAACTTGTCCACCCCATTTAGTCGCTTAGAAAAATAATGCCCCGTCCAAAATGTCAAAGATTGGGCCCATGTCAATTAGAAACCTTCAATACTTTAAGATTTCGTTCATTCACTGCATCCGTCATGCACGTTCAAATTCGAATGTTCTAAATGACACCTGAATCCACATTTCTGAAAAATAACAGGATACAAAATTCAGACCCAAATGCGAAACAGGTTTGTATTAGGCACGCGAATCAAGCCCGAAGGTGCTTTCCCTTCATCAGCTACTCTTGGAGAAATATTATAATTCGTTAATTTTTCAACACCGTTGAGTAGCTTTCGAAAAAATAATACGCCGCCCAAAATGCATGGCGCTTGTCAGAGACAATAGGCCCCTATCAGTAAGAAAAATTTTCAATTTCGGATTTTGTTAATACACTGCATCCTTCCAGCAAATTCAACATCGAGTCTTCCAAATGCCGCCAGAAGCCACATTTGTGAAAACTAACGAGTAAAATATTTCAGACCCCAATGTCAAACATGCTTCCATCAAGCACGCGAACAATGCCCAAACATGCATTCCAGTGATCAGCTTCCCCAGGACAAATATAATTAAGAGTCAATTTCAGAACCCAATTTCACCGTTTTAAAAAGGCAATGAGATGTCCAAAACGGATTGCACTTGCCGGGCAGAATACGCCCCAGTTTGCATGTAATCGAACATCGTTTTGGATTTCGATTCTTCACGGTATCTGTCCCACACATTAAAAATCGAGTCTTCAAGTGCCGCCAGAAGCCACATTTGTGAAAAATAACGAGTGAAAAATGTCAGACCCCAATATCAAACATGCTACTACCAGACATGCGAACAAGGCCTAAACATGCTTTTCTGTGATCAGCTTCCCCAGGACAAATGTACTGATTCGTCAATGTGCAAACCCGATTTAGCGGCTTTAAAAAAGTAATCAGACGTCAAAAATGCATTGCACTTCTGGTCAGAACACGCCCCAATCTGCATGAAGTCCTCAATCTATTTTGTATTTCGTTTATTCACTGCACCCGTCCCGCACATTCAAATTCGAGTCTTCCAAGTGCTGCCAGAAGCTACGTTTGTGAAAACTATCGAGCGAAAAATTTCAGACACCAATGCCAAACATGCTTCCATCAGGTACGCGTACAACGCCCAAACATACTTTCCTGTGATCACCTTTCCCAGGACAAGTATAATGATTCGTCAATTTCCCACCCCGATTTAGCCGCATTAAAAAAGTAATGATACGTACAAAATGCATTGCACTTGCCGGACAGGATATGTCCCAGTCTGCATGAAATATTAAATATTTTTCATTTCGTTTATTCACTGCATCCCACCCGCAAATTTAAAATCGAGTCTCCCAAGTGCCGCCAGAAGCCACATTTGTGAAAACTAACGTGTGAAAAACTTCAGTCCCGAATGTCAAACAGGCTTGCATCAGACACGCGAATAAAGAACAAAGTTGCCTTTCCGTGGTCAGCTACTCTTAGAGAAATATTATAAGTCGTCAATTTTTCAACCTCGTTTAACCACGTTAAAAACATTCTGCGCCGTCAAAAATGCATCGTTCTTGGCCGTGACAATAGGCCTCTGTCAGTAAGAACTCTTCAATATTTTCGAATATCGTATATTCACTGCATCCGACCCCCACATTCAAAATCGAGTCTTCCAAGTTCAGCGAGAAGCCACATTTCTAAAAACAATTAGTGAACAATTTCTGACCCCAATGTCAAACATACTTCCATCCGGGACGCGCACAAGGCCCTAACATGCTTTCCTGTGATCAGCTTTCCCGGAACAAATATACTGTTTCGTGAATTTTTCAACGGGATCTCAACGTCCAAAATGCATTGCTCATGCCGGACAGGATACGCCCCAGTCTACATGAAATCTTCAAATTTTTTGGGGTTTCGTTTATTGACTGCATCCGTCCCGCATATTCAAAATCGATTGTTCCAAGTGCCGCCAGAAGCCACATTTCTGAAAAATATCAAGAGAAAAAGTCAGATCCAAATGTCAAACAGGCTTGTATTAGGCAAGTGAATCAAGCGTAAAGATGCTTTACCGCGATCAGCTATTCTTGGAGAAATATTCTAATTCCTCAATTTTTCAACCCATTTTAGGCGGTTTAAGAAATAATGCGCCGTCCAAAATGCATGATGCTTGGCAGAGAAAATAGGCCCCTGTCAGTAACAAATCTTCAATCTTTTCGGATTTCATATATTCACAGCATCCGTCCCCCACATTCAAAGCCGAGTCTTCCAAGTGCCTCTGGGGGTTACAGATCGCTCCCACGAAATCAGTCACTATGCTCATTTCCCGGCTACCCAGGCATATCCCACCTAGCACAGCACTCCGGTATCGCGATCAAATTATACCCCTCCAAACCTCTTTCAAATATCTCGGAATTATCCTTGACAAAGGACTCTATTTTGGCCCCCACATTATTCATCTTAAACAACGCTGCGCTGTGCGTCTAAATCTCCTGCGCTGCATATCCGGTGTATGCAGTGTAGTAAATTGACAGTAGAGTTATCGTGTTCGTGTCATTCGGGCTGCCTGCAGCTATTTGCATTGTCGACCTGTGTCTGTGGGTCGGTGTTGTCTGCTGTTCGTGCCGCAGAATATGCTTAGCTGACCACTCAACGCTTGAAGATCTGGCTCAGTAAAAGTGTGTCTGTTTAGCGAACACCTGGAGAGAGCCTGAAATGTCATAAATGTCTGGCCAGACGTGGCTCATGCGCCGTCCATATCGGGGTGTGGGTGTGCGGGTGGCCGAATGGTTAATGTGTTGAGCTCTGTATATGGAGGTCCCGGGTTCAACGCTCGCACCGCTCGGGATATTTCCCAATCCCGCGGCCCACCGGCGAAACAGTGTGGGCGGCGCCATCGTCCGTGATTCTGCATAAAGAGCGTTGTGAACCACCAAGTAAGCAAAGCAAATGTCCACAGATGAGCTGGATTGGCCGGCACTACCGGAGCGCATCTTACGCCGCGAGCTGGGCCTCTTCTTCAGCCACTTCGCCGGCGACTGGTACGTGCCGGTGCCGTCGCTCGACCATCGGCTCCGGCCGCGAGCTGCCAGGAAGTTTACCGTCTCGGGCGTAGCTCGTCGGCCGCCAACCGCCGGCTAGCACGACAGCGCCAGCAATGGATGCCGCCGCATCCGTGGCACGTGGGGGGGGGGGGGACAGTCGCCGCTGTGTGTCCTGCTGCACAGGTTCGAGCTGTACTGGGACAGTAGCGTCTGGCTGGGCGTGTGGCCCCAGCTCAACGCCGAAGATGCGCACAACGAGATGGACTTTCTGGCCAAGATCGACTCCGACGACGGCGGCGACGCTGGAGCGCCTTCCAAGTGATCGGTGTGGGAGGCGCTCTCCCAGCCGGTGCACTGACCGACGGTGTGTTGGCGCCACTGTTGGCGCGGAACATGGGCGCCAGTATATGTGGCGTGCAATATCTGCCGGCTGGGCACCGTCGCCCTGTGCAATGTACAAACCGTTTTACGCTCAGGTACTGTGATGCCTCTACATGCAATACTGTATACCAAATACAATGTAGCTGGGACGCTTCCGTGGAGGCGTTTGTTATTTGCAGCTATATTGCGTACGCGCAATCTCCATTTTGTAACAAGATACTCGAGGTAACTGTAACACGAGCACCTGCCGGCCTGCTCCAGATCTACCTGCGATCAACTTGTACATGCACATCGCGAGCTGTGCGTTGTAACCTCTGCAATAATGCTAGCCGTCTGTGATTGCCTCAGAGGTTTGTCTCAGGACGAATTGGGATTCGCCGCGGTGTGGACCCGGCCGAGCACTTGCGTCGACATTTTTTTGCTACCGCGGCACTAGCCGTTTATTGATTTATTTATTTATTTCACGATACATGCATCGGCAAATATCTGCCCATGGAGGATATCGTGTTATGGACAGCCTGGGTATAAATCACAGATATTTACAAAGAAAGGATAGATTTGTGGTCCATAGTGGGAGTAGATGCGCAACAAACATTCATACATCAACATAATACAATACTCATATCAATATCGGCACTACACACACCGTGCTGCAGCTTATCTGCAACAGGAGCTATAAACGAGTAGTTTAGAGAAGTGATAGGAAAGCGATGGTCCAAAGGTCGCGATATATTCGCTAGCAGCGTGCACGGCGGCCTGGCATCCCAGCGGCGTTCCAACTCCGAGTTGGATGGAGCGGAGTTCTGCTCCGAGGATACTAGAGATGTGTCGCGCGCACATGCGCCAAGGCAGACGGCGGTATATACTGCCAATAACTATTGGTCGAAGTCCGTCGTCTTTTTTCCGTAGCGCGCAAGGCGATGCTCCGTACAGCGCGTCACGTCCGCACTCCGGGACGCAGCCACGCAACACTAGGTTAGTCAAAGCAGTGACCGATTTGAGGAGGCGACGGCCAGACTCTGCTTCCTCTCGGGACAGGAGGTGACGCAGGTGGAGTGGCCGAATTCCGTCGAGGCCGGCCGACGAGCCCGGTGGCATGGTGCAGATGGCGTCCTGTACCTGCTCTTCCGTGACGGTTAGCGGTGGCGGGTCAGAGGATGTCAGAGGCGGGGAATGAAGCTCCTCGTTGTCTGGTGCTGGCGGGTGCCTGCAGCGAAAGGCAGCAATAACCTCATCTGTCTGCTCTGCGAAGATGTCACTGGATGTTAGGACACGGAGGGCCGCGGGGATGTCTCCATCTGCACATTTAGCGAGAGCTTAGCGCGCGATCGAGTCTGTAGTTGTTATGCGCGGAGTGGTGACATTCCGCTGGCTGCGTCGCCATGCTGTCCATCTCAGCGATCCGTCGTCATATATGTGAGGCGGCGGTGAGGTGGAGTCCCTCGCTCCTCGCCGCGTCCGGGGCACGCAGTTCAGGGTCTCGTTCAGCCGATTGGATAGCGAGTCGGTGACTAATGAGCGTAAGCCGACGCTTCCGACGGTTCGGTAGATAGAGAGGTAACGGCAACTTGACGACCAAGGCACGGTTGGCAGTGCCACACGGGCAGGCCACGCATCTGGGCGACTGTTAGCCTGGCACAGGAGGTATGCCAGCGCTGGCTACAGGAGATGCACGTGGTCGTTGCTTTCCGCGAACTCCGGCTGATGCAGGCCGCGCAACCGACTGAGGTCTCGTTGTCATGGGCGGCGGCCGTGGCGTCCGCTGCCGCCTGTGATTGTCTTTGCTAGTGTGTCGTAGAGCCGGGGTTTAAGCCAGGGCTCAAAATAAGCGCCGTCCTAGCGATAGCGTCGGCGACCAGATGCTGGCTTACCAGGCTTCAGTGGCGACCGAAACCAGAATTTGTTGTGATACGTCCGTCAAGACTTTAGCCATGAAGGACATAATTCGTCGATATATCAGTAATTTCTATTTAGCAGCATTGATCTTTTTCCAGATGAAAAGTATACTAGGACCGTACCGCAAATTCTACAAAATATCCCGTACCTCTTGCTTACCACGTTCATACTAGAACCTCCCGTCGGTACAGGGCGGCGCTTTAACCGACAACCACAATTCTAAACCAATGGCATACCCTGGTCGCCAAAAGCGCCGTCGGGACGGAGACCAAATGGTTGTCGTGCTCGTCGCCTAGAAATCTAGTTATAAATATGGAATTTTAAACCAGGCAACTCTTGGTGACTTGTTCAGTCGTTCGTTCGAAAATTGGTGTATGGGTAATTATGCCCAATCGTGGTAGTGGATTAATGTCGTGTTTTTGTGAATTGATTGCTGAACTGCCTGAATCAATATTGCAATTCACGAGGTAGGTGCGTAGGATATCCAGGCGTGCACTATTTGTAAAATATGAAAGCCAGCAAAAGGTTAAAATGACAGGGGAAGGATGCAAGCCGGAAAAATAATAATAAGGGGAAGCGTTTTGTGGCCACAAAGGATGTTCGTGTTCAGGAGCCGAGCAGAACATCCACAAGCACACCAAGAACAAACATGAGGAGCATGAGTGAAACTAGAAGCACACAATTTGGCAGATTTACGGCTGTAGTGAACTCGCTGCAGTATACATTTCATGACCACAGGTCAATGCCTTCCGGGTCAAATGAGGTCACAATCAGCCTCCACTCCACTCCAACCCGCACCGCCCGTACATACAGAAAGTATGCACGTTCCACTGCAGAACGGTAGCTAGACCGTTCATACGTACGGTCGCTACTACGCTGGTACAGACCGTGCGTGCTGTCGTTAGGGTCGGTAGTACGGACCCATCGTGCGATCGTTACGTCAGCGTTAAGACAATGGGACCATTCATTCCCATTCAAAATACCACACATTTTTTTTGCTCTTTATTTGTGCGGAAGAACTTCGGTTTCTCTTGTCCCGAAAAATGAACGTTTAGCTCGGCTATATTCTATTAAGAAAGAAAATGCCTAGGCTAGAATGCTAAGCCTGCAATGACACATCAGGTCTAAGGCATTAAAAATTCCCCAAGCTATCTAGGTTACATTAGGCATTATTTGGCATTGTACATTATTCTTCATTATGCTACCCCACTCAAATACCAATATTTTGGTATTATATTGCATACCAACTGGAAAGTGCCTATGTACTTGTGCTGGTAATGAGTGGCTAGGTAGGCCACATCCCACATCATCTTAATCATATCAAGGAACATGTTTTTACAATATTTATGTCTTGAAATTCCATATGACATTTAATGTAGATTCCTCCCAACATTTACACTCTGGACAATGCTACACATGGCCATATCCTTTTACCTAGGAATGTACCTACCTAGGTACCTATCCACCTACATACATACCTAGGTACCTACCTACGCAGGAGCTTGTCTTAATCATGTTCGAAAATATTATCTCACAATTTTGTGTATTATTGCACTTCAAGGTATCCAGGAGACAAATTGTACACACATTTGACCCCACAAAGCAAAAATGGAGTTAGGTTTGGTTAGGTTAGGTTAAGCTAGGCTTTTCTCTTCAGTTGGAAAAAACTTCTCATTTTTTGGTAGATTTTGTTCACAAAAAGTGCTCGTTTCTTTAAAACAGGTTTAATTTAATCTGTTAACCTAGTTAACTAGGCTCTGCATTGTAAGGTTTTTAAGTTGAAAATTATTCAGAAGTACATGGAAAATTTTCCATTTCTTTGGGAATTTATTTTCCTGCATGCAAGTTTAGGTTAGGCTGTGTTACATTTTTGCTTACTCTTGAACATTATTTTTATGCTATGTTATCAAACTCCAGCCTGTTTTTTGTTGTTATTTTGCCTGTCAACTGAAAAATATGCATTTGCAGAGGAAATGAGTGGTCACACAATGCTATCCACCTACATAAATATTGCATTGGAAAAATAAATTGCAGGAATTAAAAATGTACCAAAAAGTGCAATTTAATACAATTTGGTTTCGTGGAATGCCAACATTACTCAACTCAAAGTCCCATTTCAGGTGTTTTTTTCCTATTAATTTAAAAAGTAATCATTTTCAGAGAAAATGAGTGGCCACATCATGTTAACCATGTTAATAAACCATTGGAAAAGTATATCCAACAATTAACAAATACATGAAGTAAAACATTTACCACCTTTTGTGGCAAGAAGATCAACTGATACTTTTTAGTTAATTAAATTAAAAACCGCAACCTAGGATATCTTATCCTAACACCTGCTTTACAGATGAAAACATCTGATAACTGATTAGCACGTCTTGCATGCAGTCCAACCTGCAAATTACTGAAGTTCTGAAGAGAGCAAGTGGAAAAGGTTTAGGTAAAGATGTATGTAAGAATATTGAAATATAGAACTGGTGCTCATAATTGGTCTTAATGCTTTGCTTTTCTTTGCTATCCAGCTTGCCATATCAAAATTTGATGAGCCATTTCCAATGCTTTGTTAAGGAATAAGCTGCAATGCTAATATGCATAAATATTACGGCACAATGCCGGTACTTTTCTTTGGATGGATTTCATCCATATATCTAGAATAGGATATTTCTAGGACAGATGGTCTTATTCTACTCTGGCGAGGATATCTGTCTTTGGCATCCCAATTTAGTGCAAAATAAATACATGCATGCTATTATGTCAGATTCGAAACTATAATAATTGTGCCAGGATTTGTGGGTACTGTAGAAACATTATGGAACATGTACAGATGTGATGAGTTATGCTTGAAAAAAATTATGCTTGGTTCAAGCATGCTTTTTGCCAAATATCCCTGAATATGCACCATTATATTTTTTTTCTGGAACTATGCTAGATATGTCCAGAATAATATGTATTTTTCAACTTGGTTCAACATATGGCAAAAACTGAAAACGAGTAAAATTTGGATACTACATTTCCTTTCAATAGAGCTGTCATCAGCTGTAACATATTTGCATATATGCCGTATGTTTGGTGCTGTATGCCAAAATTCAGGTGGAATTCTTTAGTTTCAAAGAAAGGAATGTTGAACATGGATTAATTTGTTTTTTACTGTGCATTTCGAGAGCAGAATGCTTGGCATTCCATTCCAAAGTTAAAATTTTGTCTTTTTGAACCATAAACTCCTTTTTGTATTTGTCCAGTCAGCTTGGGCATGTATAAAACAGGAGGAAGTTTGCAGTCATTTTCAAACATGTCCAATCTTGTGGCCAAAAAGACCATGCTTTTTCATGGAGGATAGTGTTCTGGATGATAAACATCCAGCATAGGAACATATTTCCAATTCTGGTTGGACAGATTGCATGTCAGCAGTCACCACGGTTGGATTTGTATTTTGTAATCCTGGATGTGGAGAGGAAATTGTATGGGTAATTGAATATGGAGAGGATACTGTTATTGCGGTTTAGGGGCGCATCGACTGCAGAGGTCATGCAGCGAGAGGATATTATTATTCCACTCAATGACATCGGAATATTGCCCTTGCGTGTAAAGAAAGCATACGACCTTCAATATACCAGGAGGTGCTGAGTTGACATGCAATTTTGTATGCATTAAAAGTAACGTTAAGGATTATACTTTAGTACTCAACGTTTCGGCCAGGGGCCATCGTCAGGAGTGATATAAAAATGTCAAGTTTTAACAATTGAAGAAAAAAAAGCACGCCAGCAAAAAAGCGTGCAAAAGACGCGTGGAATGCGGGATAGCCTCCTCAGTGGTGCAGACACTTAAAGAAACTCCAAACCAGAAACAAACTATGCCAAGATAGAATCCTCTGATACGGACCCGCTGGCTGCTGGAGCTGTGATGAATTGAAACCTTGGAGACTATGAATCTGGGGTAGAGCCTTTCCTGTCTGCAGTTGATGAGGAAGATGATCCGTTCTTCCACACGTCCTAGCTTTTGATGCAAAATTGCAAATTGGGCCATTTCTTCCGTGCGGTCGCCACTGTTATAACATTGTTTAATACAACGAAGAATGGCTCTTAGATGCTCCTGGGTTTTAGACATTGCGTGTAAAGAAAGCATAGGACCTTCAATATACCAGGAGGTGCTGAGTTGACATTAAAAGTAACGTTAAGGATTATACTTTATTACTCAACGTTTCGGCCAGGGGCCATCGTCAGGAGTGATATAAAAATGTCAAGTTTTAACAATTGAAAAAAAAAAAGCACGCCAGCAAAAAAGCGTGCAAAAGACACGTGGAATGCGGGAAAGCCTCCTCAGTGGTGCAGACACTTAAAGAAACTCCAAACCAGAAACAAACTATGCCAAGATAGAATCCTCTGATACGGACCCGCTGGCTGCTGGAGCTGTGATGAATTGAAACCTTGGAGACTATGAATCTGGGGTAGAGCCTTTTGCACGCTTTTTTGCTGGCGTGCTTTTTTTTTCAATTGTTAAAACTTGACATTTTTATATCACTCCTGACGATGGCGCCTGGCCGAAACGTTGAGTAATAAAGTATAATCCTTAACGTTACTTTTAATGTCAACTCAGCACCTCCTGGTATATTGAAGGTCGTATGCTTTCTTTACACGCAATGTCTAAAACCCAGGAGCATCTAAGAGCCATTCTTCGTTGTATTAAGGAATATTGCCCTACACTTTCCAGTGAATCTTGAGCACATCACAGAGCAGTTCATAGTCTAACAGCACCATCGAACCTCCAAGAGATAAAATGAGCAAGATTTCCTCAAGAGGATAATTTTCTGGATACCGCAAATACAGGAATATCCTACTTTTCCAACCATAGCAGTCACTAATCTGGTGGTAGTCACTAATACACCCCTTTTCTGATCACTATCGATTGCATATTCTTCCATGTTCGATTGAGTGGGACAATAATATGGTGCAAGACTTGGATCGTTGGCGCAATATCTTGATATCTTATGGCCGACCAAATGTCTCACTTCAACTTAGCATTATTAGCGTTGATCTCAGTTACCCCACCATCGCCTATTAATAAAAGTCCCCGCATGCATTGCGTTTTGTGTGAACCCTTTTCTCTTTTATCAAGCTAAGGGGATGTCGGCCGTCACCTTGATACTGACTCCCCACTGCAACAACCGAACTATGAGCATGGATTCGCTAGGCTGCTCCAAAGTACAACAATGTCAAGAAGTGATCCTACAAGATTGACATCCGCATAGTCAGTGACCTGCGCGCCATCCGGGAGTCGCCGACCAAGAGCGTCGTCGCCACTGCACTGGCAGCTGCGTCGCGCCTGCACATTAGCGTGTTGACTCCCAACACCGTGCCACCAGAGTCCGTCCGCGCCGCTTACCACGTCCTAAAGAAACTGCTGCTCTCGCAGTGCAAGTCTCGGCACTGGTGGTGCATCTGTGGCTTATCTCGCCGAGGGCGTGGTTGAAAGTGTGGCAAGCACAGATATAGCCATGTTGGCATAAACCACGTGCTGACCACCAAAACGTCTCACATCAGTTGATTGTTCGGCGGAACGCCCCTGTCGTGGGTCCGTGACGTGGCACACACAGACTATCACATACAGAGTGCTGCAAAGAAACCCTCGCTTCAACAATTTTATCTTCACAAGCATTGGGGGGGGGCGATGGAAGGAACTGTGATCTCCCACCACAAGTCGTCCATGGATCTTTAGAACTTGGCATAGTTTTCGTCTTTCAAGATATGGTGAAGTAGAAATGACTACTTGTGATGCTTGTGATGACTATTGGAGGCGGCCACTGCCGTACCTCTGAGGCGGCCGCTGTCACGGCTGTGAGGCGGCCTCTGCTGTGGCTGTGAGGTGGCCTCTGCTGGTGCTGTGAGGCGGCCGCTGTCACGGCTGTGAGGTGGCCTCTGCTATGGCTATGAGGCGGCCGCTGTCACGGCTGTGAGGCGGCCACGTTGCGACTGTGAGGCGGCCGCTGGCACGGCTGTGAGGCGGCCGTTGTCAGGATTGAGGCAGTCGTTATCATGGCCGTGATATCGCCGCTGTCATGGCTGTGAGGAAATCGCTGCAGCACCTGTGAGGTTGCCACTGTGACGGCTGTGGTGTAACCACTGCCGCACTTGTGAGCGGCCACTGCCGTGGCTATGAGGCGGCCACTGCCGCGGATAAAGCTGATAGGCAATGGTGTAAATGTTGATATAAGTTGCGCCTTATCTTATATTGTCTAGAAAAATCATTATTCCTGAAGGACGCTATTTAGAAATGCACCACCGACATTCATTTGGACCAGGATACCATTCATATAAGCGTGTTTTCATGTTTATTCCACAACATGTACCCAGCTGAGAAATGTGCTTAAGAAGATTTTAAACAAAGGGGCTTATGCCTCCTAGTTGATTCAATTACTACCATCCATATATAGAAGTACTGTACCTGTCAGCAATGAATAAATGTTCGTTGTTTTGTGTGCAACATGATGTAGATAACAGTTAATAGGAATTCTAAGTATTCATATGGGACTCGACATTTCATCTCTTATATACACGATGGAAGATTGCGAACAATTGATGTCAGATTGCCAAATATCGCTTGGGATTTTTCGGCTTCATGTGCCAAACTCCAGATTGTGTCATCCTTAGCTATCTTCGAGCAAATTGTGTTCATCCCCCACCGTCTCCGACCGACTTTGCTCATCTGCACAGTCAATGACAAATGGTTTACAGACAGTCTTTCAGTCTCTTCCTTGCATGCGACGGTGACGGATTTAGAAGTTCCTATCGGCAGGACACTCCTTTTAGCGCGCCACAATTTATTCAGGGTGCCAAGCGACACCTATTGCTGAGGAAAAAGTCGATGAAAAGCTGGAAGGCACACAAATTTTCCAAAAGTAGCAAACTAAAAAAGCACGTTTCCGAAATTTGATGTTATCCAATCCCGATGGAGGGCCGACACTTCCTCTCCCCCCCCCCCTTCCATTGGACCTGTTCCTGATCGGCGACCAATTTCCCAGAATTGAATTTCGTTGGCGACCAACGAAAGGTTTTTTTGAGCCCTGGTTTAAGCCGACCGTCAATCTGCTGTGTGTGAGGCCGTCGTTCAAGTGTAGACTCAGGCCGCAGGTCACCATCACTGCATGACTGTGCTGGCGCTGGTGTAAGCTGCCGCTGGTTGCAGGATTGTGGGTTAGGACTTCTACGACAGCTGTTGCATCGCCATTTGATGTTAGCCACCGCAATCTCGCATAGGTCTATCCGTCTCGGTGTAACACAGCGGCCACGAAACCACTGCTCGCACTGGGAGCATCGTGCGGAGCTCCGACCAACATTTAGTTTGTACAAGCCGCATGTGTGGGCTGTGTATTGGCTCATCGGGTATTAGATCAAGAGATGCATTTCTGCAGTGAACTTTCTTGTGTTCGGTTAGTAATATGTTTCTTTTGCTTTGATTTTTATTAATATACATTTTTTTTTTAGGTCCGCCACCCAAGATCAGGTGACCAGGAGCGCCCCCTCCTATTACCCAACGACTGCAGGCACGTTACGTTAACACCATAAAATAAACAGTAAAGTCGCGGCACTTCCAGCTAAGAGATGGAAAACAAATAAAGAAGCATACAAAGCACCCGATATTAGACAAATAAAACTAATAATAAAGAATGCTGTAAGTAGTCATACCCAAAGGTGGCATATGACTGGCCCTAGATCCATCCCAACAAGAAGTTAAGATCTAAACTATATTGTTAGTAGCTGGTTAGTGGACAGATGATAGTGAGCACTCCTAATTTCAAATTCATATTATTTATTTGGCTCCTTCTACAACTCCATCCAGCTAAGCATAGGCTTGTTGCTGGGTGGAGTATGGGAGGAACTATGGTTGGGTGTTTTCAACTTTTATATATAGTTAAGCACAAACACAGCACACACAAGACACGCGCACGCCCACGCACGCGCACGCACGCACGCACGCACACACACACACACACCCATGCACTCACGTGCCAGCACCCCTGCACACACATGCATCCAAGGACATGCACACACACAAACACATATACATATACATGTCTACTCCCTTAGTATCCAACAGGTGTATGCTCAAGTCAGTTAGTATCTGCTCAAGAAGTATGTCTTAATGTGATGTTTTAGAACAATCTTAGAACTTGGTATCTCTCGATGCAGAAAATGTTTTGCTATCGTAGTATTCCAAAGCTTGGGTCCAAAACATTCAATGGTGAAGAGACGATAGTTTTTGTTTGAATAGCTGTGTTGGAAGTGGTTTTGTAACCTTGTGGAGTATGGGGTATTAACGATTCTGTGAAAAGGGGTCTAATAGAATGAGTTAGCTGATTATAAATGATTTTTTGCATAATAAGCAACATTTGAAGCTTTGCTATATCTTGGACTTTTAACATCTTGTACTTGAACTTAAAGATAGCATTTGCACTCTGAGGGGGAAATACACCTTCAATAATGCGCATCATTCTTTTCTGAAGTAAGGATAATTTGTGGGGCTGATTAGCATAGTTTGTACTCCAGAGAAAACAGCAATAGTTGATATATGGGAGAATTAATGCATTATACAATTTTAGGAGGTGATTTGTGCCTGGAAGATATTTTATTTTTGATATTATTCCTATCTTGCGACTTATTATGTTTGAGACACTGCTGATATGGGATGCAAATTTCCAATTTTCATCTAGGTATACACCAAGATATTTTACTGGATTTTGATGCAAAATAGCAATTCCATGAAATTCAATATTTATATCAATATCTGCTTTATGATTATTATATAGCTGGTATACAGTTTTGGATTCATTTAAGGACAAAAGATTTGAATGCAGCATAGTGAAATTTTTGGCAAGGAATTTGTGATCTTGTTATGAAGCTCTGTACAGTCAGTGCTTTTAAAAAAATGGCTGTGTGGTCAGCATATAGAAATGTCTCATATTCTGCATGCAAATTTACAAAATCATTTACATATATTATAAAGAGTATGGGGCCTAACATTGATCCTTGTGGGTAACCCATTTCAATTTTTCTGAAAGCAGAGGTGCTGTTATTTATTGTGGTAACTTGTGTTCTTTCTGATAAATATGACTGTATCATTTTGATTGCATTTCCCATCACACCATATTTTTCCATTTTTCCACGTAATATTTCTTTGTCAACAGTATCAAACGCCTTTCTCAAATCAAGGTAAATTCCAACAACATAATCATTGTTTTCAAATCCTTTAGTGATCAGGCTCTGTATTAAGAGAAGAGGCATATATGTGGACCTTCCTTTTCTGAAACAAATTGCTTATCAGAAAGTAGGTTGTGTAGGGTGAAATGTTCCAAAAGTTGGTTGTAGATTATCTTTTCTAATATTTTTGACATATATGGAAGAATACTAATTGGTCTGTAGTTACTAAATGTTGCTGGGTCACCTTTTGTGTAGATGGGCTTTACAACCGCAATTTTTAATGGCTTTGGGAAGATCCCACTACTCAGGCATAAGTTGATGACATGGGTTAGGTGTGGTAATATGGATCTATATGATTGCTTAAATATCCTAAAATTTATTCCATCAATTCCTGACCCAACATTTCTTAAAGAAGCAATCACTGTATCTAAATTGATTTCTGTTACCGCTAATAGCACCATTGATAATCTGGGTAGGTATGCATATATTCTAAAGCATTGGCGTTGCTATGAGGAATTTGTTCTCTTAATTTTGGTGCAATTTCTGTGAAATATGTATTAAAACCTTCAGCTATAGCTGCATCATTTTCTAGAGTGAGGTCTGTATCTGTATTCATTTTTTCAGGGATATTACGTTTGGAAGGAGATTGCCTCAGTATCTGGTTAAGCATTTTCCATGTCTCTTTTGGATTATTTTGATGTTTGTCAAATTCCACCTCATAATGAAGTATTTTTGCCTTTCTAATTATTGTAATCAGTGTGTTTTGTACCTGTTATATTTGTTCTTGCTTTCAGCAGTTCGATATGTAAGTGTTTGATTAAATAATAATTGCTTTTGGTTGATTGAGCATAATACTGCAGGTGAAATCCATGGTTTTATGGAGGCTGTTTTTCTAGATAAGACTTGAGTATATGTAAATGTATCAATGCCATTTTTATATGCATTAATTAACCCTCGCCAGTATTCGGCATTTTACCACCTTCGGTCGTATAGTATTGGTACGACCCCCCACCCCTGGCGATTCGAAACCGTGCATGTTACGAAAACGAACCAAGGGCCAAAGTTATAGGTCTGGCCGAGATCTCGCGATTGGAATTCAGTATGATCTTCTAGGGTCAATGGTTGACCTTCCAGGTCAGGTCAAATGTCTAAAATGGATTTGTTTTGGTATTTTCCTACGAAAATCGTCAGTTATATCGAAACTACTGTATAAATATGCACAAAATGGCCGGAAATATGTTTATTGGTACCTTGCGAACATAACGAAATGTCACACGATGTGATCGGACAATATGTCATGCACCAAATGTGGTCAAAGCCGTAACCCCAAATATCCAACTTTTTGAAAAGTTGTTCCAATTTCGAAGTTTAAAGTTCCCTAGGGTAAAAATGGACGCTGAATTCGAATTCTGTACGAAAAATTACCGTAGTCAGCTAAAAAAAAGGTCGAAAGGTCAAATGAGGTCAACCGAGGTCAACCGAGGTCACCGATTTTTGGAACATTATTTTTCAATGTGAACCCATCTCGGCATCTGTATTTTTCATTATATGCCCATAATTACGCTAAGTACGTAAACAAATCGGCGTTTCCGAGGTATATACATTTATAATATTTTCTAAATTACATTCTGATTTCATATATTGTTCAGTACTACTATTACTACTGGTCGTTAAGTCTCACGAAAACAGATGTGTAACAAAGATACTATTTGTATTGCACAAATAATTGTTCCCAGACAAAATGTCTCACCGAACAGAATACGTCAAACAGATAAAACACGACACATGCCATCCACAATGCGAGAACAACTGATTCATCAAATATATCACTCGTCTCATCTCATGTGCACAGATTGCACATCACTCTGGATGTGCTTGGTGCACGCTGGCCTTTTACACTGGCAGTCTCACTCGTCGGATGCATCTCGTGTGCACAGATTGCACACCACACCTGCATTCTGGCTGTGCTTGGTACACGATGGCTTTTTGCACTCGCAGCAGCGCTGCTTCACTTTGTTCACGTTCTGATGTCGCGCCTTTTTGTATCCGGTTCCCTGCTGAGCCACCACGCACACGTGACACCGCTGGCGCGTCTGCTCGGCGAACTCAGGTGCGTCGGTTGCTGATGGCGGCGTCTTCCTCTTCAACACAGTCTCCACTGCCGCCCTGGTTTTGCAGACTATGCCGTCTGTCGGCCGGCTCTCGATGGCTGGCTTGAAGAGTGACAGGCCCAGCTCGCGCAGAAACGCCCTCCTTCCTCCGTGCTTCGTGTCTCCGAAGGGCCCGGGCTTGTCCGTGATGACTACCCAGCTGTTCAGAGCGGCCACGTCCAGCATCATGAAAAACATGACCATGGGCCACCTCCGTGTTGGTATCTTACACGAGTAGTGGTCGGTCATCTGGTCGATGGTGTCGACGCCGCCTTTTGTTTGGTTGTAGTAAACCATCACTTCGGGCTTTCTCTTGCTGGTCGTGCCCACGGCGACCAATGGTTCCATGTGCTGGGTCGACAACATCAGCACGTTCTTTACTTTCTTTTTGTTGTATGAAGCCATCATCACTCCGTCCGACGAGTAGAATCTGGTGGACTGTGGTGACCGCCCTTCTCTTTCCTTCGCCTCTTCTGGTAGGTGACGGCGGTTGGACATCACCGTGCCGACGTAGGTGAGGTTGCTTTCCAGCAGGTCCTCACACAGGTCGACACTGGTGTAGTATCGGTCGGCGGTGACGTTCCGGCCACTGTTCTTCAGGTCTCTCACCAGGTGCTTCACAATGTTTGATGCGCCAGTCACATGAAGCGAAGGATCTTGTTCTTCGGCCTTCCCGGCATACGGCAGCATTTTCAGCATGTACCGCGATATCGTGTCAGCCACGTCCCGGATGAGAAGTCCGTACTTTGCAGGTTTGTTCGGCATATATATATGACGAAGCTGCATCGTCCCCTGTAGCTGCGCAGCGTCTCATCTACAGTTACGCAGTCGGACGGATTGTAATACTTCGAGAGCAGAGCGTTGAATTCTTCAAACACTTCACGAAAGGCGGCGAATTTGTCAGTCTTCCGCCTCTCTTCTCGATCGGAGCGGTCGTCGAAGCGGAGGATTCGCAGCAGATGTTTGCAGCGGTTTTAGGGCATGGTAGCCCTGCAGAATGGTCGTGAGAACGGTCCGTAAAACAAGTCTTGCAGCTCACAATTGCGGTCAAACTCACACCCACGGAGCAGCAGTAGGCCAATAAAAGCCATCAGCTCCTGCTCGGTCACTGGCACATGCGTCTTCTTTGTGCTGATGGCGACTCTCTCTCCCTCTTCGTTGGTGTGCTTCACGATTTTGTTTACCAAACTTGGCGGAATAAACAACTCGAGAGCTTCTGCATGATGCTGCACAGCTCGGGCAGCACCCGTTGGTCCAGTTGCACCACGCATAATGTTGGCACTGGCAGCACGGACACGGTGATTGGGTGGCTCGGTCGACCATGTCCTTCCGGTGCGTGCCTTCCCCTGAGTGGTCTCCTGCTCTACCCTGGTGAAGTTTGTGACCGAACAGCCGGCCCTTCCCTCTGTCTCACTGTCGTCGTCAGAGGAGCCATTTTCTGCAGCTGGCTGCGCTAGCGGAGCTGCCTCGTCCTCCTCTTCGATGCCAGTGACGGCAGAGACAACCTCTGGCTCTTCCTCGCTGTCTGATGCGTCTGATTCTGGTTGTAGTTCCGTATCACTGTCGTCTTCTACAGCGATGAGGCGCATGATCTCGGTGGCGGTGAGAGAACGGCCAGCATGACCACGGCTTGGTCCCGCTGATGATGAGGCGCCATGACCGACCTTTCGCCCCTTCCTCGTGGCATGTTCAGCACAGCGAAACAGGTGTATCACTCCGCGCGACCGCGACAGAACTGGACAAGCACGCGCACGCGCGCGCCGGGCGACGCAGACTAGGGGACGCCATGTGTTGGGGAGAGTTTTCGGTCGGAATGACCTGGAAAATGCGTTATGGCTTGTGTAATGTATTGACCGTAAAATGTAAGCATGCAAAGACAATATCTTGCAAGATATTGGCTCGACTGGATAGCATATTTCTTTCCATCATATTGTATATTTTGTAAAAACCTGAAAACGTTATAGTTTGATGGGTTTCTCGGTCCAAGGCATGTTTAGGTTCGATAATGGCGTATTTGTTGAACACTGGTCAGATGTGTTCCACTTTATGACCTTATAACTCCGTGACCTGACATGACCTCCCAATTTTGTTTTACCAAAAGTCGTCAAAGGTTGCCCCAGAAGGTACTGAAAAACCTCAGCGCGATCCGTTCATCGGTTTGGAAGGAATAAACAAAACACCTTAGGGGGTTCACCCCCTCCCCTCCCCTATACGGGCGAGGGTTAACCGATCCCGAAATACTATACCCTAAGATAAATACGTACACTACGATTTCAAAACACAATACCAGTTGATGTAGGCAACAATGTCATGTTTAGGTGCGATAATCACGTATTTGTTGAAAACTGGTCGGAGGTGCTCCTCTTTATGACCTCATAACTCCGTGACCTGACATGATCTCACAAAAATGTTCTCCAAAAGTCATCAAAAGGTTGCCCCAGAGGGTACTGAAAATATCAGAGCGATCCGTTCATCGGTTTGGAAGGGATACACAAAAACCTTATGGGGAATTGCACCAACTCCCCCGTATACGGGCGAGGGTTTAACTGTTACATGCTTTTTCAGGATCATGTTCATAAAAATGCCTTCAAGTTCATTTGTTAGATGATTTCTCAGACTGTCATTTTTATGAAAGTCAAAGGTAGTTCTTGTTCTTTTTGCAATTATTGGTTTTTGAACTGTAAATTCTGATGTTGTAAAAATAGAGAAGTGATGAGAGAAATCAGATTTAATAACGCCAGTCTGTTTTATTTTTGATACATCATTACAGAAAATATTGTCAATTAATGTGCATGTTGTATCACATACACGAGTCGCCTTTGATATTAGAGAAAGAAAACCATGAGAGCACATAGACATGAAAAATGAGTCAGCAAAGTGGTCATTTGGAATTGAGAATAGGTCAATGTTTAGGTCTCCAATGATGTATGTAGGCATGTTCAGATGGTTTATTGTCGTTAGACATTCCTCAAATTCTGACAAGAATTGTGCATGATGACCAGGTGCATGATATATCTGGCATATCAAAATAGTTTGTGTATTACTCAATTCTATTTGGAGAAAAACACCTTGAGCTTCGGCAGCAACAAAATCAAATGGATAAAGCTGTTTTGCTTTTAGTGACTTCAAGCAATAGACTGCGGAGCCTCCACCAATTTTGTGTTCCCTGCTTTTGCAGAATAGTTCATAATCTTCATCATCTAAGTTAAATTTCTGTTCATTTTCTTTTGATAGCCAGGTTTCAGAAATACATATAAGGCTCCATTTGTGATTCAGCTGGTTTAGGAAGATATTGAGCTCATCGAATTTATTTACTATGGACCTTGCATTGAAGAGGAGAATATCTATGTTTCTTCCTAAGTCAGGACCCATTTCAGCTTGTCTACTGACATCTTTAACATCATAGAAATTACAATTCTCTCGAACGTGTTCAAAATGAGAATACGTAAGGGCAAGGTCATCTGAGATTATATTCAAGAATGGGTTAAATGTTTTATTTTCCAAGGTTGGTAGGTATTATAACTTAGTTGTAGGGCCTATGTAGCAAGGTACCTAGTTCAATAATTGTATTACAATCTACATGCTTTCACTTTCACCTAACTCGGACGACTACATAACTAGAACGAAGGTGCCTAGCAATTAGTGGAGAATATTAACATGATTGTTGAAGTGTACCGGCAACTTACTTCACAAAACCATTCAACTTAATATAAATATAATGTTGGTGTAACGTAAAAACAAACAAAAACAAACAAAAAACAAACAAACAAACAAACAAAGAAAAAACTTGTTATGAAGGAAACCATGCATATAGCACGGAAAAAAAACGCTCGGAAGCAAAGCATGGATGTATTTATTTTGTGCACAATTGTTTTGTATTCAAAAACAATTGCACATTGCACAAGCAAAGATATTCAACTTATTTCAAAGAAAATGTAGGATCTATCTTTTCTAAGGTAATAAGCATCATCGGTTACCAAGTACAATGATTAGACAACAGTTCTTTCACTATTTCATTCACAAATGTCTAATGAGCGGCAGGTTTACTACACGAAGACTTGTACGGCCTTGCACAGAACATAGTACTAGCGTGTGTTTTTTTTTTGGGTGGGGGACAGGTGCTGGGTAGTGGTACAAGTGCATGTGAACTTCCTGATCCAAATATGTTTATTCAGATCTTTACCTAGATAAGGGGCTAGGCAAATTTGTCCAGGTAGATATGCATGAGTTTTTTTAGTTGGTTTAATCACCACCAAATATGAATAAGTAGGTAGGTACATATTTTGGTTGCGATGGTAGAATAGTTTGCGTCCTGACAGTACAGACGTCACAAAGTCACGTTCATGACTTTGACTGCTCATATTAGCCAATCACAGGCCACTTCAGAGCTGCCACTTCAGGCGTTAGCGGTCGGTTTCGAGTGTGTGGTCCACCGTGGGGCCACACTGGGCTACTCGTAGCATTGTCTGGCGATGTGGCTGCGGGCGCGTTCCCGGGCAGTTTGCCCAGTGTGGAACACTTTTTAGAGCGTAGCAAACGCCAACTGAAAACCCAACCGGTTGCAACACTCGAAACGCACGCACAGCCCAGTGTGGTCCCGACCAGGGCCACACCAAATTATTAGCTGGGTTCATTTTCAAGGTCTGTTTTTTTATTTACCGTGGTTAAAATTACATTTTCGGGACAACACGTCAGGCCAAAATTAGCAAGGCATACTCCTTATCACTGCCGATGAACCCCTAGCTTTATGTCGTCTGTACTGAGCCGGTTTCACAATCACCATATAGCATTGCTGTAGTTGGGTTAAACGTTGTCCTGTTGTAGCCGGAAGACAGACAATACTGGGTTATGGGTTTTGTTGCAGTAAATATGGACTTACATTAACCTTTTCACATGCTTTCCTGTTTTGCGGGGACACGTTTAGATGCTATGATAACCAGGGGCCGAAAAGGGTGTGGCATTGTGGATAAGTGCTCCCACATGGAATGTGCCGTCCCTCTGGCCGGGAAAAGGCGCCACTCTGAGAAGGTTCGTGCGAACTTCTCGAATTTTTCAGCCAGAGGCGCTACTCTGAGGGAAAACGGCGCCCATTGGAAGGAAAGACGCCCCTCCGGGAAGGCCCGAGTACACCCCCGCCTCTAATTTGTCAACCATAGAGACGCCCCTCCAGGTACACTCGCTTTCGGAAAGATGGTCGGGGTACCCTTAGCATGGCTGGCTCACTAGGAACGTAGGCTGTGACGCTGCACACCAAAAATTACTGGTAGGCTGCGCCGTTTCACAGTTATGAGTTGCGTGAGTCTTCCAGCTTCGCCACCGGCCAGCGTCTGAGCCATAGGATTCGCGTGTGTGGTCGTCACGCGGCCATTTGCCCTGCAGCCATGCAGTGGTAAACACGGGTCTTCCCTGTTCCCGCCTTGCATTCCTCTGTCGGTGAAACAACATTGGCAGTTAAACGAGCAGGTTGCTGGACTTCTGGTGATAAGCAACAATTGATAGCTGCGGATTTTTATAGCAACACAGAATGAGCAGGAAAGGTTGGAAAAAGCTCAGTTGCAAAGATGTAGCGAAAGGAGATGGGAGGTTTATGATGTCAATGAAGTATTCTCTGGCCCCAAAATAATAATAGAATGTCCAACATTTATACCTTTTAGAAATGTAGTTCGAACTCTTGCTGTGGTGGCTTTATGAACCAGGATCAAATTGCTAAGAAGGGTTTCCTGAACCCTGGCCATGATTCCATGAATTATAGTTTTCCAGTCTAAATTTGGCAAAGCGCTTCACGTGCCGTCAATACACCTACACGGCGACCTCGGCAGCTCGCTTTCGACCTAATCGTGCCAATTGTCAACTGACCCTCCCAGCCTGGGACTAAAAGCGATCGCGGGAAGCGACTCGAACCCAGCATTACCAGGACAGCGGAGACGGATGCACGCAGCGCTCTAGCCAACTAAGCTACCGAGGCGGCAAGTCACAGGGAGGCATTTGCTTGCTTAATTCAGATTCATTGACAAGTCAATTAGTTACTTGATTAAATTGCATCTACTTCATTGACAATCACATGTTTTATGGCGCAAGGAATGTGTTGCATGATATTATATTATTTATTGCATATGTTGGGCACTGTACTGCAAGCGACATATTCAGAATTCCGTGGGGATAAAGCATTTCTTCACTCTGATACCATCCAACTATTTTACCATACAAAGATTTTACTTTATATTGCTTCAGAACGGCATGCAACCGAACGATCTGTCATTCCTGGTATGAAACTAACATTCATTATTTGAAGACTGAGCAGGTACCCTAGTCGTGTTTTGAATTGCAGCATCTGGAGCATCAATCACTCCCATAGGGCCAGTGACATACGCTTTCCAGCACCAATCCATGCTTTTGAAAAATGTCGGGAATAAGGACCAACTAATTTCCACCAACCTGAATCATTTACCAGATTAAATGGCATCAACCGTGTGGTGTGTGTGTGGTGTGTGGTGTGTGGTGTGGTGTGTGTGTTTGTGTGTGTGTGTGTGTAGGTGTGTGTGTGTGTGTGTGTGTATGTGTGTGTGTGTGTGTGTGTATTTAATTAACCACTTTCTATGCTTTTGTATCCTACCCGGTTTCGTCTCTTGGTAAAAGGCACGTGTTGTCGCCAGTGCACTGCATCACAACACTGCAGTGGCTTTTATATCCTGTACGAACATCAATGACTTGGAAAAGGTCAACACATTGCACTCATCAATGCATTGAGTCACAGTCCACATCGAAGAACCAACGAAGAACACGACGTTGTGTGAGAATTCACACATTGATGGAGGGAGGCATCGAATTAGCTCGATGTCATACAAGTATAAAAAGTCGGTTAACATACAAGGAAATAGCGGATGTTATTTTTACATGTAATAGTGTAGCAATAAACATAGGATGGATGTTATATGTGGTATTGCATGTAAGATTCAAATGTTGGTTGATAAATGTGCAACGATTCGATGATGCACCTTTCTCAAAAAGAACGAACCAATGAAAGTAGGTGTTCAGTTCATAGACCTGAATGAGCGGACTACTAGGATTGTGATCTAGCTGTCTACTTTGATGTTTGATTTGCCCTTCAGAAAGGTGCCACACCGAAACGTTGGGTATTTATAAAGTAAGATTTGGATATAAAATGTAACAGTACAAATAACAACCATTCCATACGGATCCAAATTGTCTCACTGCTGAACAATATTATAATAGCGTGACGTTCAAGTCCGGGCTCTTGGGCGGGTGTGGGTGCGTTCGAATCTGGAATAGCTTCATCACAAACTTATTCGGTGCGCCACGAGTCAAGTGCAGAGACGCATCCAGGATTCTTCTAAGGAGGTGGGCCGATAAAAACAAAACGTGAAGAAACAGAAAGCTTTCGGTGGGCGAAGTGCGCCGAAAACTTTGGGTTTTGCGTCGCGAAAAATACCAAAATTTATCCATTGATCTCGTGTATGTTTGGATTCTTAGGCTGGGAACGTGGACCTCCACCCTCTTCGGCTGCGCCTCTGCTCAAGTAACAATGCAAGGAATGTGATGTTCACGATTCCATAGGCTACAACAATGTGTTGCAGTAGTATCTCGCAAATGAGGTATTGTCATCCATATATGATAATGATCTGTGTCTTACTGTCCAATTCTTCTGGCGCATTCACCGTTACTAAACCCTAATTCCTTGAAGTTAACTAACTTTCCATTTTCAAAATCAGTTAAGTGGTAGCTCATATCTGCACGATCCAATGTTGTCGGTGCAGCTGGGGCACAAAGGCAGGAACGGTACTGACCTGCCTGTCCTCTAAAAAGCTGGAGGGCAAATAGTCACGTGATCACCGCAGAGGCGAATACCCATCTATGGACACCGGATTAGTAACTGTTAAGTAACTGTTAAGTAACTGTTAAGCCGTGCACGATGTGGATAAATAAGAAAAACCCACGACTCGATTACATTTCGTGCTGAAGCAATATGAACTAAAAATGTATTATGATAAACTAATTAGATGGTATCCGTTTGGATAAATATTTTATTTTCGCATAGATAATCTGAATATGTCGCTTGCAATATAACGTACAATATATACAATAAATAATTCATATCATACAACATATGCCGCATGGTCAACAACGTGTGAATATCAATGAAACAGATGTAATGTAAGCAAGTAGTTAATCGATTCATCAATGAATCTGAATTAAGCAAGCATGTGCAGCTTCTGGATCCGCCGCCCCGGTAGCTCAGTTGGCTTGGGCACCGGCCTGCACTGGTCTCCTCTGTCCTAGAAAGGCGGGGTTCGAGCCGCTGCACGCGCTTGCTTTTAGCCACTGGCTAGGAGGGTCAATTGGCAACTGGCACGATAATGTGGAAAAGCGAGCTTCCGGGGTGGACGTGTGAATGCATTAGCGGCACGTGAAGCGTTTTGCCAAATATCTACTGTAGAACTGTAATCAATGGATCGGATGATGCGGCCAGGGCTCAAGCAAGGTCTGTTTAGCAATTGGATCCCGGTTTATAAAGCCACCCCAGCAAGAATTCGAACTATATTTCTAAAAAGTGTGAAAGTTCGAAATTATGATATTATTGTAGGGTAGGAGAATCCTTCGTTGACATCATACAGTTCCCCTCTCCTTTCGCTACATCCTTTCCAACTGAGCTCCTTCCAACACTTCCAGCTCATTCTGTGTTGCCGAAGTCCGAAATCCACGGCGATCAAACGCTGCTTGTCTACAGAGGTCGAGCGGTGGACCGTTCGCTGAACTGCCAATGTTGTTTGGTCGACTGAGGAATGCAAGGCGGGAACAGCGTAGACCCGTGTTTCTCACTGCATGGCTGCAGGGAAAATGACCACCCGACGACCGCACAAGCGAATACCTACGGATGACCAGTGGTGAAACTTGTGACGCAACGCATAACTGTGAAGCGGCGCAGAAATACTTTATCCCCACGCAATTCTGAATATGTCGCTTGCAGTACAGTGCACAACATATGCAATAAATAATATGATATCATGCAACACATTCCTTGCGCCCTAAAACATTTGATTGTCAATGAAGTAGATGCAATTTAATCAAGTAACTAATTGACTTCTCAATGAATCTGAATTAAGCAAGCAAGTGCCTCCCTGTGACTAGCCGCCTCGGTAGCTTAGTTGGCTAGAGCGCTGTCGTGCACCCGTCTCCGCTGTCCTGGTAATGCTGGGTTCGAGTGGCTTCGCGCGCTCGCTTTTAGTTCCCGGCTGGGAGGGTCAGTTGGCAATTGGCACAATAAGGTCGAGAGGGAGCTGCCAGGGTCGCCGTGTCGGTGTATTGACGGCACGTGAAGCGCTTTGCCAAATTTAGACTGCAAAACTATAATTCAGGGAATCATGGCCAGGGTTCACGAAACCTTCTTCTTAGCAATTGGATCCTGGTTCATAAAGCCACCACAGCAAGAGTTCGAACTACATTTCTAAAACGTATAAATTTTGGACATTCTATTATTATTTTGGGGCCAGAGAATACTTCATTGACATCATAAACCTCACATCTCCTTTCACTACATCTTTGCAACTGAGCTTTTTCCAACCTTTCCTGCTCATTCTGTGTTGCTGGAGAAAAAAATCCGCAGCTATCAATTGTTGCTTATTGCCAGAAATCCAGTAACCTGCTCGTTTAACTGCCAATGTTGTTTCGCCGACAGAGGAATGCAAGGCGGGAACAGGGACGACCCGTTTTTACCACTGCATGGCTGCAGGGCAAATGGTCGCGTGACGACCACACACGCGAATCCTATGGCTCAGACGCTTGCCGGTGGCGAAGCTGGAAGACTGTCACGCAACTCATAACTGTGAAACGGCGCAGCCTACCAGTAATGTTTGGTGTGCAGCGTCACAGCCTACGTTCCTAGTGAGCCAGCCATGCTAAGGGTACCCACAAACATCTTTCCGAAAGCGAGTGTACCTTCGCAATGGCGTACCTCCAAAGAAATGGCGCCCTCCAGACAGGTACCCCATTGACAATTCCTGGATCCACCCCTGATTACAACATTGCTCTCTCGCGGTTATGAACTCCGCTTGGTGGTTATATATCCGTGGTTATAGATCCGTATAACCGATAAGAGCTGAGCTCGTATCGGGGAGTTCGCATACCACAAAGTCAAGGGCGCCACCAGTCGGCTACCTCTACGAGCCGACGTCGGTCGCCAAGGTTACCACCCGACACCTACCGCTGCAAAACTGCAACCTAAGCGTGCGGCCGGCCAGATGCGGAGTGCACGAGAGCTGACCCCGTGAACCGTGACGTATCACGACCCAGTAACACCCAGCCAGGGCGATGGCCGCCGCCCCGGTCAGCCGATAACAGCTCGTCGCACACTGGTTTAGCACGTCATATCGAACCGGCCAATGTCAGTGCCGCTTGCACTCCGATGATGTATCTGCGTGGGTAGTGTCGTGTTTATATATATGTATATACCTTGGAAATAAACAGAGAGAGTCAGGAGAGCCACTCAGAGGACGCAGGCGTTTGCTATATTCCGGGATAGCGCGCGGCCACCTCGGTCCCCAGGTGTTGGCGACGAGACTAAAATTAGTTGCCAATACTTTAATCTTTCGGCCCCGGCGCTTACTAGTCGTTGGAATTCTAAAAGCAAGCTGTCCGCTTATTTATTCCGGGGGTATAGCGTTTGCGTGGTCTATCCCTAATACTCCCACGACCAGGGAAAAGTCTACCCTACAGTATTGTTCCCGGTTTAAACGCATTTTCTGTAAAACAGTGACAATGCCAAACGGACGGCGTTCTTTTTTGGATTTCGCGTAGGATACTGTTTCTCGTCTGTTGACGTGACAGTGCGTTCGCCTAGACGAGCAATGTCGTTTATTGCTCTCTTTTTTAACACATTTTCAGGCAAATATTGAACGGGCGGTTGATTTCCATCATCATTCGCGACATCGTCACCGCTACATCATCTGCATCCATAATCTCTTGACCTGAAAGTTTGTTCGCCTGAACGAGAAAGGTCGTTTATTATTGCCGGTTTTGAACACATTTGCTGTCAAACAGTGACAATGCGAAACGGACGGTCTTCTTTTTTCGACTTTCGCATAGAATACTGTTTCTCATCACTTGACGTGACAGTGTGTTCGCCTCGACCAGCAATGTCGTTTATTGTTGTCGGTTTGAACGCATTTTCTGTCAAACAGTAACAATGCCAAACGGACGGTATTCTTTTTTCGGCTTTTGCGTAGGATACTTTTTCTCGTCTGTTATCGTGACAGTGTGTTCGCCTCGACGAGCAATGTCGTATATTGCCCTCTTTCTGAACACATTTTCAAGCAAACATTGAACGGGCGGTTGATTTCCATCGCTTTCGGGACATCGTTACACCTAAATCATCTGCATCCATTGTCTCTTGACCTGAAAGTTTGTTCGCCTCGACGAGCAATGTCGTTTATCGTTGCCGGTTTGAAAGCATTTGCTGTTAAACAGTGACATTGCCAAACGGACGGTCTTCTTTTTTCGACTTTCGCATAGAATACTGTTTCTCATCTATTGACGTGACAGTGTGTTCGCCTCGATCAGCAATGTCGTTTATTGTTGCCGGTTTGAACGCATTTTCTGTCAAACAATGAAAATTCCAAACGGGCGGTCGTCTTTTTTCGACTTTCGCATATAAAACTGTTTCTCATCTGTTGACGTGCCCGAGTGTTCGCCTCGACCAGCAATTTCGTATATTTTTGCCGGTTTGAACGCATTTTCTGTCAAACAGTGACAACGCCATATGCACGTCTTCTTTTTTTTCGACATTCGCATGGAATAGTGTTTCTCATCTGTTGACGTGACAGTGTGTTCGCTTCGCCCAGCAATGTCGTTTATTGTTGTCGTCATGAACGCATTTCCAATCAGATATTGAACGGACGGTTGATTTCGATCATCTTCCGCAACATCGTCACCGCTACATCATCTGCATCCATCGTCTATTGACCTGAAAGTTTGTTCGCCTCGACGAGAAATGCCGTTTATTATTGCCAGCTTGAACACATTTGCTGTCAAACAGTGACAATGCCAAACGGGCGGTGTTCTTTTTACGACTTTCGCATAGAATACTGTCTCCCATCACTTGACGTGACAGTGTGTTCGCCTCGACCAGCAATGTCGTTTAGTGTTCCCGGTTTGTAAGCAATTTCTTCAACAGTGATAATGCCAAAAGTGCGGTCTTCTTTTTTCGACTTTGGCATATAATACTGTTTCTCATCTGTTGACGTGACCGTGTGTTCGCCTCGACCAGCAATGCCGTTGATTGTTGCCGGTTTGAACGCATTTTCTGTCAAACTGTGACTATGCCAAACGGGCGGTGTTCTTTTTTCGACTTTCGCATATAATATTGTTTCCCATCACTTGACGTGACTGTGTGTTCGCCTCGACCAGCAATTTCGGTTATTTTTGCCGGTTTGAACGCATTTTAAAGTCAAACTGTGAGAATGCCAAATGGGCGGTCTTTTTTCGACTTTCACATAGAATACTGTTTCTCATCTGTTCACGTGACAGTGTGTTCGCCTCGACCAGCAATTTCGTTTATTGTTGCCGGTTTGAATGCATTTTCTGTAAAACAGTGACAATGCCAATCGGACGGTCTTCTTTTTTCGGCTTTGGCGTTGGATAATGTTCCTCGTCTGTTGACGTGACAGTTTGTTAGCCTCGACGAGCAATTTTGCTTATTGTTCTTTTTTTAACGCATTTTCAATCAAACATTGAACGAGCGGTTGATTTCGATCATCTTTCGCGACATCGTCACAGCTACATCATCTCCATCCATAGTCTCTTGACCTGAAAGGTTGTTCGCCTCAACGAACAATGTCGAGTATTGTTGCCGGTCTGAACGTATCTTCTGTCAAACAGTGACAATGCCGAACGGACGGTCTTCTTTTTTCGACTTTCGCATATAATACTGTTTCTCATCTGTTGACGTGACCGAGTGTTCGCCTTGACCAGCAATTTCGTTTATTGTTTCCCGGTTTGAACGAATTTTCTGTCAAACTGTGAGAATGCCAAATGGGCGGTCTTCCTTTTTGGACTTTCACACAGAATACTGTTTATCATCTGTTCACGTGAGAGTGTGTTCGCTTCGACCAGCAATGTCGTTTATTGTTGCCGGTTTGAACGAATTTTCTGTCAAACTGTGACAATGCCAAATGGGCGGTCTTCCTTTTTCGACTTTCGCATAGGATACTGTTTCTCATCTGTTGACGTTACAGTGTGTTCGCCTCGACGAGCAATCTCGCTTATTGTTCTGTTTTTGAACGCATTTTCAATCAAACATTGAACGGAAAGTTGATTTCAATCATCCTTCGCGACATCGTCACAGCTACATCATACGCAACCATTGTCTCTTGACTCGTCGAAGCGAACAAACTTTCAGGTCAAGAGACGATGGATGCAAATGATGTAGCGGTGACGATGTCATGAAAGATGATCGAAATCTACCGCCATTTCAATGTTTGATTGAAAATGCGTTCATGACGACAACAGTAAACGACATTGCTGTCGAGGGGAACACACTCTCACGTGAACAGATGAGAAACAGTATTCTATGCGAAAGTCGAAAAAAGAAGACCGTCAGTTTGGCATTTTCACTGTTTGACAGAAATGCGTTCAAACCGGCAACAATAAACGACATTGCTGGTCAAGGCGAACCCACTGTCACGTCAACACATGAGAAACAGTATTATATGGGAAAGTCGAAAAATGAAGATCGTCCGTTTGTCATTGTAACTGTTTGACAGAAAATGCGTTCAAAACGGCAACAATAAACGACATTGCTGGTCGAGGCGAACAAGCTTTCAGGTCCATAGACAATGGATGCAGATGATGTAGATGTGACGATGCCGGGCAAGATGATCGAAATCAACCGCTAGTTCAATGTTTGATTGAAAATGCGTTCAAAAAGAGAACAATAAGCGACATTGCTCGTCACGGCGAAACCACTGTCACGTCCACAGTTAAGAAACAGTATTCTATGCGAAAGTCGAAAAAAGAAGACCGTCCGTTTGGCACTGTCACTGTTTGATTAAAAATGCGTTCAAACTGGCAACAATAAACGACATTGCTGGTCCAGGCGAATACACTCTCACGTAAGCAGATGAGAAACTACGACATTGCTGGTCGAGGCGAACACACTCTAACGTGAATGATGAGAAACAGTATTCTATGCGAAAGTCGAAAAAAGAAGACTGCCCATTTGGCATTGTCACTGTTGGAGTAAAAATGCCAGAGGTAAAAAAAGTATCGGTTGTGTCACCGGACAATTTCAGGAACTCAAATGTGTCTCATTTTTTCCGTCAAACGCACAAGGAAGGCTCCATTCCCCAGTGGCAGCCAGTAACCATTTCGTGGAAAACAGGGGTGCATCTGAGTTTTTGTTCGTCGATGGGCGTAGGGAGGCGGGGTACCGTGGGTGCCTACTGCACAGGCAGCCCCCCCCCACCCCCTCCTTATTTTCCATGCTGCACCATCTATATCAGCTAAAGTTGATCATAGCAGAATTGTTCGTACCGTGAGATGCATACCAGGGTACAAACAGGCCTAATCCGGTGATATTTTTGCTAAAAATGGAGGGTGGGGGTCGCGAACATGAGGTTGAAAACTCCTTGGCACTGGCACTTTCTTGTCAGCTCCTACAACCGAACGTTAGGTATGCCAAGTATAAAAAAATAACATGGCCAGGTATGGTATCTATGTAAGCAAATTACTTCGCCCTATTTCTGGTGGGCTCTACGAGGCTGTTTCTGGTGGGGGGGGGTGCTTCAGAACCCCCCTGCTCTAACAATGTTACCAACTGATTTGGATGGGGCAGACGGCATTTGATTTGTCTCAGCATAAGCTACATTTTGAAGCCTGAAAATGTAAAAAATTGAAATTGTCCATGGGGTGGGGGGAGGCAAAAGCATCAAAATTTTGAGTTTTTTCACATCCACTGCTCTCTTGTTTATGAGCAGGTTTTGATGGGGCAAATGTCATTCGATGCAGAATGACCTTTCACATACATTAGGCTGTTGTTCATACCCAAAAATCATAGGCATTTCAGGGGGATGAATAAGGGAGAAATGCACCAACATGTCCCCCAAAATGGCTGCCTGGACACTTCTTCGGTACAACCAAAATTTTCAAAAGGGTCTCAAAATGTGTACAATGAATATTTAGGGAAATTTTGAAAGTTCCAGCTCAATAGCTCTCAGAATTTGGCAATGGCACACAAAACACACTTCAGGGGGGCTTCTGAAGCCTTGATCTGAAGATCTTGATATAATATTTTTTTAGATATTCCTTCCAACATCATCTAATTATTGTTTTTAGGTTTGTTCGAGGAATTGTTTCATCATTGCAAAATAATTCAATGCAGAAAAGAAGGTTTCTTAATGAAGAAACCATTTTTTTTGTGTAAAGGTAATACAAGCCGATAAATGCAATGGCTCTACGTACCAACTTGGTGAGAGCTCAGGGCAATTTCCTACCAGAATTTGGCCTGGTAGATCCAGTACTAGCACATTTGTATAACTGAACTGAAGGTACAAATCCTTTAACCTTATTTACCAGACTCACCTCCAATTTTCCATGCCTGTCTCCACCTTCCTCCAACACCAAATGAATCATTGCGGATTTTACATGGCTCTTTAGCCCATGAATGCTTTGATACACAGTGCCGCTTCAGGTTTCTTCTTTCACCACTGAATTTACACACACCACCATCCTTGGAATTTTCACCACACTGCACAATCTGCCTTGAGAGCCAGTTTGAAGTTGAAGGCCTTGCTCTCTTTGCTGGCTTTCCTATCCCCACGCTTTCTTGTGAAGACTCATCTGGATCTGAGCCCACGCCAGTAGATCCAGGCATATTTGGCATGCCTAGTCTTCTGTCAGGATTATATCTCTGCAAAAATCGGCTCCTGAACGGATAGTTTAATCACCTACTACCACCTAGGTAGGTATCTGTTGCAGGAACTTGATAGGCAACTGCTACCGTGACGAGACAGACGAGACCAAGCCGAACGCGTCCTTCGAAGCAAAACTCAAGTACCCAATGCGCTCGATTCTCAGTGGCTCAGAAGAGAGCTTCCATCTCCGCCGGCGCTACCAATTTTGGGCCAGCAGCACATTTGCCAAGCTCACGACCAAAATTCGACAACATTCCTGAGTGTCTCATTTTGTCACCGGTGAGATACCGGCGGTCCGTGAGACGCCGCATGCTAACGCAATGGCGCGTCGGTTTGGACGGTAAGCGTAACGTTCGCCAAGATCCTTGTCCTAGTTTCCGCCAACATTCAGGCGACAAAAAGGACAAGGTGCACAAGTTTTTTTTAAAAATTGTTTTGCTCATTTTTATCACTTTTATCAGTGTTTTCTGAGTGAGGCGAGAGAATAAGAGTAGGTGCATAGGTAGGTATATTAACAGTGCCAGCACTGGCTTTTGTGTCTCCTCTGGGCCTCTTTCAGTTAGCAATTGTGTCACCGGAGTAAACGGCAGAACGATGACTTTTTTGACCTCTGAAAAATACGTTCAAATCGACAACAATAAACGGCATTGCTCGTCGACGCGAACACCCTGTCATGTCGATAGAAGATTAGAAACAGGTAGATAGATTAGAAACAGTATTATATGCGAAAGTCGAAAAGGGAACACCGTCCGTTTGGCATTGTCACTGTTTGACAGAACATGTGTTCAAACCGGCATTTCGAGTCGAGGGGAACAAAATTTCAGGTTAAATCAAACGCCCGTTCCATGCTTGATTGAAAATGCATTCATGACGACGGCATTAAACGATATTGCTGGTCGAGGCGACCTCACTCTCACGTGAACAGATGAGAAACAGCATCCTATGCGAAAGTCGAAAAAAGAAGATCGCCCGTTTGCCATTGACACAGTTTGACAGAAGATGCGTTCAAACCGGCAACAATAAACGACATTGCTGGTTGATGCGAACACACTGTACCGTCGACAGATGAGAAACTGTATTCTACGCGAAAGCCGAATTTCACATTGCACACTTCACATTTCATATTTCACGTTTAACTTGTCACATTTCACATTTCAAATTTTACATTTCACATTTCACGTTTCAGATTTAATATTTAACATTTAACATTTAACAATTAACATTTAACATTTCATATTTCATATTTCACATTTCACATTTCACTTTTCACATTTCACATTTCACATTTCACATTTCACATTTCACATTTCACGTTTCACGTTTCACATATAACGTTTCACATTTCACATTTCACATGTCACATTCCATATTCCGACCGACTTTCAAGTCCGACCGCTTGGCATTGTTACAGTTTGACAGAAAATGCGTTCATATCGGCAACAATAAGCGACATTGCTTGTCGGAGCGAACACACTCTCACGTGAACAGATGAGACACAGTATTCTATGTGAAAGTCCAAAAAAGAAGACCGTCCGTTTGGCATTGTCATTGTTTGACAGCACATGTGTTCAAACCGGCAACAATAAACGTCATTGCTGGCCGACGCGAACACACGGTCACGTCAACAGATGAGAAACAGTATTATATGCGAAAGTATTATATGCGTTTAGCATTGTCACTGTTTGATTAAAAAAATTCGTTCAAACAGGCAAAAATAAACGACATTGCTGGCCAAGGCGAACCAACTCTCACGTGAACAGATGACAAACAGTATTCTATGCGAAAGTCGAAAAAAGAAGACCGCCCGTTTAGCATTGACAGTTGACAGAAAATGCGTTCAAACCGGCAACAATAAACGACATTGCTGGTTTTTGCGAACACACTGTAACGTTGACAGATGAGAAACAGTATTCTACGCGAAAGCCGAATTTCACATTGCACACTTCATATTTCATATTTCACGTTTCACTTGTCACATTTCACATTTAACATTCACATTTCACATTTCACATTTCACACGTCATACTTCACCTTTCACATTTCACATTTCACATTTCACATTTCACATTTCACATTTCACATTAAACATTTCACATTAAACGTTTCACATTAAACGTTTCACATTAAACGTTTCACATTAAACGTTTCACATTTCACATTTCACATGTCACATTTTATATTTTACATTTCACATATAACATTTCACATTTCACATTTCACATGTCACCTTTCACCTTTCACCTTTCACCTTTCACCTTTCACGTTTCAAATTTCAAATTTCACATGTCATATTTCAGTTGTCCAATCTCACATCTCACATCTCCCATCTCACATCTCACACTTCACACTTCACACTGCACACTTCACACTTCCAAATTCATACTTTATACTTCACACTTCACACTTCACAATTTGCTTTGCCTTGCTTTGCTTTGCTTGGTTTTCCTTTGCTTTGCTTTGCTTTGCTTTACTTTGCTTCGTTTTCCTCGATTTTCTTTACTTTGTTTTGCTTTGCATTGCTTCGCTTTCCTTTACTTTACTTTACTTTATATTACTTTACTTTACTTTACTTCACTCCACTCCACTCCACTCCACTCCACTCCACTCCACTCCACTCCACTCCACTCCATTCCACTACACTCAATTCAAATCCACCCCTTTCAAATCAACTTCACTTCACTTCACTTCACTTCACTTCACCAGCTTTGGAGCCACTGCTGCACCCGGCCCTCCGCCTTGCCAACCACTCCTGTACATCCTAGGGTCTCCAAAACCTGTGTGATGCGTTGACGGGAACTGAAGCCAACAGCGATGCGAGCGCCAAAGTGATTGTTGTTTCCATCCAGCGTTTTTGCTCCACGTTGCGTCTAACTCGCACAGTGAGTCAGACACCACCCCACCATATGGGTGGGAATATAAGCGATTTCACGAAAAGTTGCTTTGCTTCACGCGTAGTTTTTGGCACCAATGTTAACAATCGGACAATATGTAGTACTGGAGTATGCATGTATGCGAACAAACTTTCAGGTCAAGAGACAATGGATGCAGATGCCGTAGCTGTAGCGATGTTGCGAAAGATGATGGAAATGAACCGCCCGTTCAATGTTTGCTTGAAAATGTATTCAAAAAGAGACCATTAGACGACATTGCTCGTCGAGGCGAACACACTGTCACGTCAACAGAGGAGAAAAAGTATCTTACGCGAAAGCCGAAAAAAGAAGACCGTCCGTTTGGCATTGTCACTATTTGACAGAAAATGCTTTCACACCGGGAACAATAAACGACATTGCTCGTCGAGGCGAATAAAAACTTTTAGGTAAATAGACGACGGATGTAGATCATGTAGCTGTGACGATATCGAGAAAGATGATCGAAATCAACCGGCCGTTCAACGTTCGGTTGCAAACGGGTTCCAAAAGAGAACAATAATCGACATTGCTCGTCGAGGCGAACAAACTTTCAGGTCAAGAGACAATGGATACAGATGATGTAGGTGTGACGATGCCGTGCAAGACGATCGAAATCAACCGCCAGTTCAATGTTTTTATTCAAAATGTGTTCAAAACGACAACAGTAATCGACATTGCTCGTCTAGGCGGACAAATGTTCAGGTCAAGAAACGATGGATGGAGATGATATAGCTGTGACGATGTCGCGAAAGATGATCGAAATCAACCGCCCGTTCAATGTTTGATTGAAAATGCGTTCATGACGACAACAATATGCGACAAAAAACCAGTATTATATGCGAAAGAAAGAAGACCGCGCTTTTGGCATATTCACCGTTGAAGAAATTGCGTAAAAACCGGCAACAATAAACGACATTGCTGGTCGAGGCGAACACGCTCTCACGTGAACTGTTTATGTTGTTTGTTTGTTTGTTTGTTTATTTCTCGTCAACAGACGATAAACAGTATCTTACGCGAAAGCCGAAAATAGATGACCGTCCGTTTGGCATTGTCACTGTTTAACAGAGAATGCGTTGAAACGGGCAACAATACACGACAATGCTCGTTGAGGCGAACAAACTTTCATGTTAAGAGACAATGGATGCAGTAACTGTGACGATGTTGCGAAAGATGATGGAAATCAACCGCTCGTTCAATATTTGATTGAAAATGCGTTCAAAAAGAGAACAATAAGCGACATTGCTCGTCGATGCGAACACCCTGTCACGTCAACAGATGGAAACAGCATTCTATGCGAAAGTCAAAACAAGATGTCCGCCCGTTTGGCATTGTCACATTTTGACAAAAAATGCGTTCAAAGCGTCAACAATAAACGACATTGGTCGTCGAGGCGAACGCGCTCTCACCTGAACAGATTAAAAAAGTATTCGATGCGAAAGTCTAAAAAAGAACACACTCCGTTTGGCATGGTCACAGTTTGACAGAAAATGCGTTCAAACCGGCAACAATAAACGGCATTTGTGGTGAAGGCGAACACACGGTCACGTCAACAAATGAGAACCAGTATTATATTTGCGAAAGTAAGAAAACAACGACAGTATTATATGCGAAAGTCGGAAAAGAAGACCACCGGTTTTTGTATTTTCACTGTATGACATAAAATTAGTTCAAACCGGCAACGATAAACGACATTGCTGGTCGAGGCGAACACACTGTCACGTCAAGTGATGAGAAACAGTATTCTATTCGAAAGTCGAAAAAAGAAGACCGCCCGTTTGGCATTGACACAGTTTGACAGAAAATGCGTTCAAACCGGCAACAATAAACGACATTGCTGGTTGATGCGAACACACTGTAACTTCGACAGATGAGAAACAGTATTCTACGCGAAAGCCGAATTTCACATTGCAGACTTCACATTTCATATTTCACGTTTCACTTGTCACATTTCACGTTTCACATTTCACATCTCACACATCACATTTCAAATATCACGTTTCACATTTGACATTTCACATTCGACATTTCACCTTTCAAATGTCACTTTTTAAATTTCACGTTTCACATTTAACATTTCAGATTTCACTTTCAGATTTCACATTTCACATTTCACATTTCGCATGTCAGGTTTCACGTTTCACATTTCACATTTCACATTTCACATTTCACATTTCACGTTTCACGTTTCACATTTCACATTTAGCGTTTCACATTTCACATATCACATGTCACATTTCATGTTCCGACCGACTTTCAAGTCCGACCGCTTGGCATTGTTACAGTTTGATAGAAAATGAGTTCATATCGGCACAATAAACAACATTGCTTATCAGGGCGAACACACTCTCACGTGAACAGATGAGAAACAGTATTCTATGCGAAAGTCGAAAAAAGAGGACCGTCCGTTTGGCATTGTCATTGTTTGACAGCAAATGTGTTCAAACCAGCAACAAAAAACGGTATTACTGGCCGACGCGAACACACGGTCACGTCAACAGATGAGAAACATTATTATATGCGAAAGTCAAAAAAAGAAGACCGCCCGTTTGGCATTGTCACTGTTTGATTAAAAATTCGTTAAAGCCGGCAAATATAAACGACATTGCTGGTCAAGGCGAACCCACTCTCACGTGAACAGATGAGAAACAGTATTCTATACGAAAGTCGAAAAAAGAAGACCGCCCGTTTAGCATTGACAGTTTGACAGAAAATGCGTTCAAACCGGCAACAATAAACGACATTGCTGGTTTATGCGAACACACTGTAACGTTGACAGATGAGAAACAGTATTCTTCGCGTAAGCCGAATTTCACATTACACACTTCACATTTCATATTTCACGTTTCACTTGTCACATTTCACATTTAACATTTCACATTTCACATTTCACATTTCACACGTCATACTTCACATTTGACATTTCACATTTGACATTTGACATTTCACATTTCACAAATCACATTTCACAAATCACATTTCACAAATCACATTTCACATTTCACATTTAACATTTCGTATTTCACATTTCACATTTCACATTTCACGTTAAACGTTTCACATTTCACATTTCTGTCACAAACCTTCACCTTCGGATCCTGTATTCACACTCCCGCATGACACGACACGCCGCCGAGCCACCCCCGGCGGCCCGGGTCACGTGACCGGGTCACGTGACTCAGCCCGGCGGCGGCCCAACAACAGACACCAAAGTCTGACACTTTCCCCTCTCATCCAAATTGCGAGGGTAATCGCAATTGAACAAAACAAAAACGGGTTTCAGCTCAGTATATACACCGCGTTTGAAGCAGATAACGCTGAACGGCTACCCTGACCCCACCTATGTCGCCGTACCAAGTAAGTACCATGTATCTTCTGTACAAACGTCAAGTCTGGCACTGAACAAGTGATACCCGCGGCCGCAATGCGCAACAATACTCGCACCTTGCACTGAAAACGTGAAACGTGTCACACAATTACACATCACGATCGCACACAACTTTTACATTTTTTCACATTGGTGCGTCGAAGTTTTCCACCTTTTTGAACAAAATCTAAGTGCCGTCGACCTCGTAGGGCGACTACAACATAAGGTCCTATCCAAGGATAATCCAACTTGGATCGAGCGGAAAAGTTCCTGTACAACAACCTGTCACCGACTTTGATTGCTGGCTCTGCAACTCTGTGCCGCCTGTCATACTGCTGTTTGTATCGGCCAGCGCTCTGGGCGCGCTGCTGCTGCGCCTGTTGAAACACATTGGACAGGACACGGGGCTTCTCGTGAACATAATCGTGTGAGTATTGGTTCCTGGGGGCAGCTGCTAGTTTCGACAATGGGGTGTGAGGGTAGCGGAGAAAATAAATGAAGAATGGAGAAAAACCGGTCGAATCGGATACTTCATTGTTCAGCGAGAAAACTATACCGGGTAGCTTCTGCACCCAGTCAGTGCCCCTGTAGTCTGACATCGCCCGTAGGCGGCGTTTAATGTCAAAGTGTTTTCTTTCGACCTTGCCGACGGCTTCGTGGTGATACCCCACGCTCGCCCGCGTCTGAACACCGAAATGCTCGCAAAGCGCCATGACCTGGGCATTTTTCACGAGGTTTGAGCCCGCATCGCTCTCGAGGTTTTCTGGGGCACCATAGGTCAAAAAGTGGGCGCTTAACACTTCGACGACTTCTTCTGCGTTACCTGTGTCAAGCGGGTAGCAAGACAGAAACCCTGAAAATTTGTCAACACACGTAAGCACCAGTGACCTATTCGTCACCTGACTTCTTGGCATATTTACAATGTCAATTACGAGCGTCTCGTTAGGCCAGTTTGCCGGCTGGGGCAGCAGGGGAGCATTGCGGATACGAGTACTTTTTCTCTGTTCGCATCTTTCGCAGGTATGGACGTAGTCTTCGCATCCTGCCTTTATGCCCGGGTACCAAGCATGCCGACTGATCAGCTCGTATATTTTCTCAGGGCCACCATGGGCGTGGTGTGTGGTGTCGTGGTGAGCATGAAACAGCTCATATCGTTTTGCCAAGGGCCAGACCACCTGCTCGGGGCCCGCCGACCCTGCCGGCGTTCGGCGCACAATCCCGTCTCTTAGTTTGAAATGTTCCGACGGCTCACGTTTCAGACAGGGAGGGGCGAAACGTGGCCACTTTCCATGATTCAAGCGATGTGCTATGGCTCTACAATTCCTGTCGTGCCGCTGGTACCAGCGCAGGGTATCTGGCTTGAGAGGAACCATTGAAACAGCGGAAACCTCCCGAGCCCCCTCGCTAGCGACTTCACAACCGTTAGACTTCGGTGTCGAATTTGTACGTACAGATTCCGGGTACAAATCAGTCCCCCGTACCGGGGTAGCATCGGCGCGTCGGCCGTGCGTCGTCCGTGCACTGTCCGTGCACTGTTGCTGAGTTTCGCCACCAGGGTCAGGGGCGGCGCGACCGTCCGCACGCTCTGTAGTCGGCGGATCCGACTGACCCGCGCCCGGTCTCACCGGTCCGCTGTCGCCGGACGTGTCAGGGACTGTCTCCTGTCCCCGTGCCGTATCACAACCATGTGATGGTTCGTCGGCCGACCGGGCCGCATCGCTGATCTCCTGTTCCTGGTCCGTGTGTATGCGAGACAGCATATCTACGTGCTACATTTGGCTAGCCTTTCGATGCTCGGTATTATACCTGAACTGGCTGATGAAGGCTCGCCATCTCACCAGCCTCGGGTTCATCTGATCGTGATTCTGTAGGATTTGCAATGCGCTTCTACAGTCACAGACCCACGTGAATTCCACATCGGCTAGGTACTTGTATGATTTATTCAGGCCTTGTAAAATGCTGTACAGCTCCAGTTCATAGATCGTCCATTTGCGCTGCGCCTTACTGTATCTGTTGCCGCTGTAGGCTATGACACGCTCAGCACCGTCCTGTATTTGATTCAAAATTTGACCGCCCCCACTGCTGCTACTGTCAGTGTAGAGGATGAACGGGCAGTCTCGACGTGGATAGCTCAGCACCCGGCTGCTGATCACGGCACCCGGCTGCTGATGCCAAAAACACGGCTGTCTATCATACTCAGTTGGCTACCACTGTCTATTAAGGCATCACTTACCGCAAATCCATTGATTGCAACCCGAGCTATGGGAAGGTTCACCAACCTTCCGCCAGCCTGCCCCCTTGTCCGTTTGGGCAGTGCCTTGCAGTGCCTTTTGAGGTGGCCGAAGCCGCGACAAGCCCAGCACTGGATGGCCTGCCGTCCACTCGTCTGCCGGTCCGGACTGCGCGATTGGCCGCGGTCGGCTGTTCTCAGCTCAGGCCGGCCGGCCGTGCCCGCATCGCTCTCCCGCGCCCGTGCCGGCGCCGGTGAGCCGCCACGCTGCTCCCGGCCTCTGCTGGCCTCCCATGCTCTACCCCCAGCATGAGCCGCGCCGGCAGCGCCACTCCGCGGCGCAGCCGGAGAACTACGGCGCCAGCGCTCCCGTCCTGCGCCGTGCGCACCTGCGCCGGCCGCTCTGCCCGCGGCCATGGTGCAGTCCCCGTCCGTGGCACGGCGCCACGGAGGAGATGAAGATCTCTGTGGCGTTCGGATTGGGTGTGGAGACTCAGCAGAGATCCCAGCATACTCTGCCCAGGTGACTGTGTGCTCACGTTCGTTGACGGATGAAGCTGTGCCGCAGAGTTCGGCCAGTTGTTCCTCCCGAGTTAACTCCTTGACTGCAGACTCGAAAGTAGACGCCCCTTGACGCGAAAGGAGACGCTTTTCCTCCGCCGATAAGCCGACCAAGAAGTGCCGATAGAGAGCCGCTTGGTGTGATGGATGACAAATCTTCTTGACGCCCTCCTTAGCATCAAAAAATTCGGGGCAGGCTTGGCGCACTAGTTTCTTGATGAGAAGTGAGTAGTCCAGTACAGACATGTCGCCTTTCCTTACTGTCGATAGTTGATTAGCGGCCAATTCCGGTTGCTCGGACCCGAATGCTGTGCTGAGCAACGCAGCTACATTACTCTCATCATGGGCATTTTCGACGAGTTCAAGGGCCAGCCCACGGCATCTCGTCAGCATAATGCCATTGAGTTTATCGGTCGAAATGCCACCCAGCTCTGCCAAACGCTGACACCGCTTCATAAATAACTCAGGCGAGCTCGAGCCGTCAAAATCGGGAAGTCGGATAACGAAACGCTCAATGAGGCCATATTCACCCACGCAACTATACTTCAGGTCTTGAAAGTAGAAAACTGTCGCGAACAATAGAACACAGGGAATGTTAACCCTCACAAACCACGGGGTTTCGTACCGACCGCTGCCACCATGTCACAAACCTTCACCTTCGGATCCCGTGTGTCAGACTTTGGTGTCTGTTGCTGGGCCGCCGACGGGCTGAGTCACGTGACCCGGTCACGTGACCCGGGCCGCCGGGGGTGGCTCGGCGGCGTGTCGTGTCATGCTGGAGTGTGAATACAGGATCCGAAGGTGAAGGTTTGTGACATGGTGGCAGCGGTGGGATGGGACTTTTTATCGGCACACAAGGCCGTGATTGATTGTTCTCCGACGCACGAGGTTAAGCTAAAGCTGAGAATCAAAAAACCAGTCCCCGCCCAGAACCATCCGGGAGGCTAAAAGGATCCTAGGTTTTTATCCTGGTACCGAAAGTTCATCCCCTCCTTCAGCACCGTCGCAGAGCCTCTGGTCAGACTCTGCAACTCAGAGAAGTACTACTGGAGCGACGACCTGGACGCCAGTTTCGCCGCTCTGAAGGCGTGGATAGCTCAGCATCCGACTGCTGCTCACCTCCGCCTTCAGAGCGGCGAAACTGGCGTCCAGGTCGTCGCTCCAGTAGTACTTCTCTGAGTTGCAGAGTCTGACCAGAGGCTCTGCGACGGTGCTAAAAGAGGGGATGAACTTTCGGTACCAGGAGAAAAACCCTAGGATCCTTTTAGCCTCCCGGATGGTTCTGGGCGGGGACAGGTTTTTTGATTCTCAGCTTTAGCTTAACCTCGTGCGTCGGAGAACAATCAATCACGGCCTTGTGTGCCGATAAAAAGTCCCATCCCAAGACAGCATCATGAATCAAATCTTCTACAACGACAAATTCACTTTCAAGTTCCCAGTGATCTTCCACGGACAACGCAACCTTAAGTTTACACGTGCCCAGAGCTTTCAAAGCATGCCCAGAGGCGGAAACAAACGGGCAGGCGGCTATACAACCAGTCGTCCTCCAGTTCTTCTGAGTTGCAGAGTCTGACCAGAGGCTCTACGGAAAAGAGGGATAACTCGGTACCAGAAAAAACCCTAGGATCCTTTAGCCTCCCGATGGTTCTGGGCGGACAGTTTTTGATTCTCAGCTTTAGCTTAACCTCGTGCGTCGAAACAATCAATCACGGCCTTTGCCGATAAAAAGTCCCATCCCAAGACAGCATCATGAATCAAATCTTCTACAACGACAAATTCACTTTCAAGTTCCCAGTGATCTTCCACGGACAACGCAACCTTAAGTTTACACGTGCCCAGAGCTTTCAAAGCATGCCCAGAGGCGGAAACAAGACGGGCAGGCGGCTTCAATGGCGAGTTCGGAGCAATGATGCCAAAAACACGGCTGTCTATCACACTCAGTTGGCTACCACTGTCTATTAACACGCGCACTGGAGGGGGGCGAAATCCGCCCACCCCTCCGGTTTTTCGCATATAACTGCAGATTTTACCGGTCGATATACGCAATGTTCGGTATACCTGCCTAGAAATGAACGGCACGTCGTTTAAAGCAAGAAAAATGGAAATCGGCTGAAAATTTTTCAAGTTAGGGGCCGCTAAAATCAAAAAATGTTTTAGCGCCAGACCACCAAAATCGGCGCTGATGCGTTTCCAGTATACTGACAAAAGGGAAGTGTTCTAGGCAACACTAGCGACTTGTTTGATGCATATTGATATGCTGTATAGTGTCAAGGTCATGTTAGGTCACCAAGGTGAAGTCAGGTCAAGTTCATGACAGGTTAATGGAACCAAACTTGATCAACTGGAATGTTGCCATAAATGCACTACTGGTTGTCATTTGTACTGTTTGTCATTGCGTTTCCATACTTTATTCATGTACTTCACTCCCTTCTTCACGAAGCCGATTGCTCCGAGCTGCCCGACGAAGCAGTCGGGCGGGCGGCCGGTTCCGGTAACTGGAACAGGTAACTGACCTAATAAAGTGGTGCTATATAGGTGACCTGAGGTCAAATGTTGGGTCTAGCATCTGCATTGCATCATTAGTAATGTCCAAGACATCATTCATGCCCATTTTTGAGCATTTAAACACAATCACAGCGATCCATAACGATGACAAGCCAAGCCACGCAAAACCGGGAAATTTTGCAAATCTGACCTCATTTGACCTTGAAGATATTGACCTAAGGTCACGAAAATTGTACACAATAGAGTTCACAACCGTGCCCATCCACCCTGCGAATTTCGTTCCTCCAGCTTTACTAGGAGCCGAGATCTTAGGGGGGGGGGCGGAATCCGCCCCCCTCCAGTGCGCGTAATTCTCAGAGGCCCTCCAGGGCGCGTGTTAAGGCATCACTTACCGCAAATCCATTGATTGCAACCCGAGCTATGGGAAGGTTCACCAACCTTCCGCCAGGCTGCCTCCTTGTCTTGTATGTATCTTGTCCTTGTCTTGTATGTATCTTCTGTACAAACGTCAAGTCTGGCACTGAACAAGTGATAACCGCGGCCGCAATGCGCAACAATACTCGCACCTTGCACTTAAAACGTGAAACGTGTCACAAACCTTCACCTTCGGATCCTATATTCACACTCCCACATGACACCACACGCCGCCGAGCCACCCCCGGCGGCCCGGGTCAAGTGACCGGGTCACGTGACTCAGCCCGGCGGCGGCCCAACAACAGACACCAAAGTCTGACAATTTCACATGTCACATTTCATATTTTACATCTCACATATAACATTTCACATGTCACCTTTCACCTTTCACCTTTCACCTTTCACATTTCAACTTTCAAATTTCACATGTCATATTTCACTTGTCCAAACTCACATCTCACATCTCCCATCTCACATCTCACAATTCACACTTCACACCGCACACTTCACACTTCCCAATTCATACTTAACACTTCACACTTCACACTTCACAATTTGCTTTGCCTTGCTTTGCTTTGCTTTGTTTTCCTTTGCTTTGCTTTGCTTTGCTTTACTTTGCTTCGTTTTCCTCGATTTTCTTTACTTTGTTTTGCTTTGCATTGCTTCGCTTTCCTTTACTTTACTTTACTTTATATTACTTTACTTTACTTTACTTCACTCCACTCCACTCCACTCCACTCCACTCCACTCCACTCCACTCCACTCCATTCCACTCCACTCAATTCAAATCCACCCCATTCAAATCCACTTCACTTCAATTCACTTCACTTCACCAGCTTTCGAGCCACTGCTGCACCCAGCCCTCCGCCTTGCCAACCACTCCTGTACATCCTAGGGTCTCCAAAACCTCAGTGATGCATTGACGGCAACTGAAGCCAGCAGCGATGCGAGCGCCGAAGTGATTGTTGTTTCCATTCAGCGGTTTTACGCTACGTTGCGTCTAACTCGCACCGTGGGTCAGACCCCACCATATGGGTGGGAATATGAGCGATTTAACATAAAGTTGCTTTGCTTCACGCGTAGTTTTTGCCATCAATGTTAAAAATCGGACAATATGTAGTACTGGAGTATGTATGTATCCGAAAAAAACTTTCAGGTCAAGAGACAATGGCTGCAGATGCCGTAGCTGTAGCGATGTTGCAAAAGATGATGGAAATGAACCGCCCGTTCAATGTTTGCTTGAAAATGTATTCAAAAAGAGACCATTAGACGACATTGCTCGTCGAGGCGAACACACTGTCACGTCAACAGAGGAGAAACAGTATCCTACGCGAAAGCCGAAAAAAGAAGACCGTCCGTTTGGCATTGTCACTGTTTGACAGAAAACGCGTTAAAAACGGCAACAATAAACGACATTGCTGGTCGAGGCGAATACAATCTCACGTGAACAGATGAGAAATAGTATTCTATGCGAAAGTCGAAAAAAGAAGACAGCCCGTTTGGCATTGTGACAATTTGACAGAAAATGCGTTCAAACCAGCAACAATAAACGACATTGCAGGTCGAGGCGAACACAATGTCACGTCAAGAGATGAGATACAGTATTATATGCGAAAGTCGAAAAAAGAAGACCGTCGGTTTGGCATTGTCACTGTCACAAACCGGCAATAATAAACGACATTTTTCGTCGGGCGAACTAAGTTTCAGGTCAAGAGACGATGGATGCATATGATGTAGCGGGGACGATGTCGCGAAAGATAATCGAAATCAACCGCCCATTCAATGTTTGATTGAAAATGCATTCAAGAGGACAACAATGAACGATATTGCTGGTCAAGGCGAAAACACTGTAACGTCGACAGATGAGAAACAGTATTGTACGCGTAAGCCGAATTTCACATTGCACACTTCACATTTCACATAGCACACTTCACATTTCAGATTGCACATTTCACATTGCACATGTCACATTTCACATTTCACATTTCACATTTCAAAGTTCACATTTCACATGTCACATTTCACATGTCACATTTCACATTCACATTTCACATTTCACATTTCACATTTCACATTCCCATTTCCCATTTCACATTTCACATTTCACATTTCACATTTCACATTTCACATTTCACATTTCACATTTCACATTTCACATTTCACGTTTCAAATCTCACATTTCACATCTCCCATCTCCAATCTCATCTCATACTCCAAACCTCACACCTCACACTTCACACTTCACACTTCGTACTTCACACTTCACACTTCACACTTCACACATCACACTCCACCATTTGCTTTGCTTTGCTTTGCTGTGGTTTGTTTTGCTTTGTTTTGCTTTGATTTTCTTTGTTTTGGTTTGCTTGCATGGCTTCGCTTTATTTTACTCAACTTTACTTTCTTTGCTTTACTTTACTTTACTTTACTTTACTTTACTTTCCTTTACTTTACTTTACTTTACTTTACTTTACTTTACTTTACTTTACTTTACTTTACTTTACTTTACTTTACTTTACTTTACTTTACTTTACTTTACTTTACTTTACTTTACTTTACTTTACTTTACTTTACTTTACTTTACTTTACTTTACTTTACTTTACTCCACTCCACTCCTCTCCTCTCCACTCCATTCCACCCATTCAATTCAAAACCATCCCATTCAAATCCACTTCACTTCACTTCACTTCACTTCACTTCACTTCACTTCACTTCAACAGCCTTCGAGCCACTGCTGCACCCGGCCCTGCGCCGTGCCAACCACTCCTGTACATCCTAGCGTCTCCAAAACCTGAGTGATGCCTTGACGGGAACTGAAGCCAACAGCGATGCGAGCGCCGAAGTGATTGTTGTTTCCATCCAGCGTTTTTGCTCTACGTTGCGTATAACTCGCAAAGTGAGTCAGACACCACCTCACCATATCGGTGGGAATATAAGCGATTTCACGAAAAGTTGCTTTGCTTCACGCGTAGTTTTTGCCATCAATGTTAACAATCGGACAATATGTAGTACTGGATTATGTATGTATGCGAACAAACTTTCAGGTCCAGAGACAATGGATGCAGATGACGTAACTGTGACTATGTCGCGAAAGATGATGGAAATCAACCGCCCGTTCAATGTTTGATTCAAAATGCTTCATGACGACAACAATAAATGACATTGCTGGTCGAAGCGAACGCACCGTCACATCAACAGATGAGAAACAGTATTTTAAGCAAAGGATGCAGATGATGTAGGTGTGACGATGTCGCGAAAGATGATGGAAATCAACACCCAGGTCAATGTTTGCTTGAAAATGTGTTCAGAAAGAGAGCAATAAACGACATTGCTGGTCGAGGCGGACACACTGTCACGTCAAGAGATTAGAAAGAGTATTATATGCGAAAGTCGAAAAAGGAACACCGTCCGTTTGCCATTGTCACTGTTGGACATAACATGTGTTCAAACCGGCAATAATAAACGACATTTCTCGTCGAGGCGAACAACCTTTCAGGTCAAGAGACGATGGATTGAGATGATGTAGCGGTAACGATGTCGCGAAAGATGATCGAAATAAACCGCCCGTTCAATGTTTGATTAAATATGCATTAAAAACGAGAACAATAAGTGACATTGCTCGTCGAGGCGACCACAATGTCACTTAACAGACGAGAACAATTATTCTATGCGAGAGCCGAAAAAAGAACACCGTCCGTTTGGCATTGTCACGGATTGACAGAAATGTTTTCAAACCGGCAACAATAAACGACATTGCTCGTCGCGCCGAACAAACTTTCAGGTCAATAGACGATGGATGTAGATCATGTAGCTGCGACGATGTCGCGAAAGATGATCGAAATCAACCGGCCGTTCAACGTTTGATTCCAAATGCGTTCCAAAAGAAAAGAATAATCGACATTGCTCGAACAGGCGAACAAACTTTCAAGTCAAGAGACAATGGATACAGACGATTTAGTTGTGACGACGCCGCGCAAGATGACCGAAATCAACTGCAAGTTCAATATTTTATTTCAAAATGCGTTAGAAAAGAGAACAATAAACGACATTGGTCGTCGAGGCGAACACACTGTCACGTCAATAGAAGAGAAACGGCATTCTAGGCGAAATTCGAAAATAGAAGACCGCCCATTCGGCATTGTAACAGTTTGACAGACAATGCGTTCAAACCAGCAACAATAAACGACATTGCTCGTCTAGGCGAACAAACTTTCAGGCCAAGAGACGATGGATGGAGATGATGTAGGTTTGACGATGCCGCGAAAGGTGATAGAAATCAACCGCCCGTGCAACGTTTGATTACAAATGCATTAAAAAAGAGAACAGTACACTACATTGCTCGTCGAGGCGAACCCACTGTCAAGTCAACAGATGAGAAACAGTATACTATGGGAAAGTAAAAAAGAGAAGACCGTACGTTTCGCATTGTCAACGCTTGATTAAAAACGCGTTCAAACCGACAACAATAAACGACATTGCTGGTAGAGACGAATACGCTCTCACGTGTCACGTATGAAAAAAGAGATGGTAGAGGCGAACAGTACTCCACTAATACGTGAACAGAACAGTATTCTATGCGAAATGAAAAAGAAGACCTTCCATTTGGCATTTTCACTGTTTGACAGAAAATGCGTTCAAACCGGGAACAATAAACGACATTGTTCGTGGAGGCGAAAACACTCTCACGTGAACAGATGAGAAACAGTATTCTATGCGAAAGTCGAAAAAAGAAGATCGCCCGTTTGGCATTGTTATCGTTTGACAGAATATGCGATCAAACCGGCAACAATAAACAGCATTGCTGGTCGAGACGAACACATAGTAACGTCAACAGATGAGAACCAGTATTATATGCGAAAATCGAAAAAAAAGACAGACCGTTTGGCATTTTCACTGTTTGAAAGAATATGCGTGCCAACCGGCAACTATAAACGACATTGCTGTTCGAAGCGAACAACCTTTCGGGTCAAAAGACAATGGATGCAGATTATGTAGGTGTGACGATGCCGCGAAAGATGATCGAAATCCACCGCCCGTTAAATGTTTTGGTTGAAAATGCGTTCAAAAAGAGAAAACTAAACGACATTGCTCGTCGGGGCGAACCCACTGTCATGTCAACAGATGAGAAGCAGTATGCTATGCGAAAGTAAAAAAAGAAGACCGTACGTTTCGCATTGTCACCGCTTGAGTAAAAATGCGTTCAAACCGACAACAATAAACGAAATTGCTGGTAGAGACGAACGCACTGTCACGTAAAGAGATGAGAAACAGTACTCCTTGCGACATTCGAAAAAGAAGACCATTCGTTTGGCATTGTCACTGTTTGACAAAAAACGCGTTCAAAACGGCAACAATAAACGACATTGCTGTTCGAGGCGAATACAATCTCACGTGAACAGATGAGAAACAGTATTCTATGCGAAAGTCGAAATAAAGAGGAGCGCCCGTTTGGCATTGTCACAGTTTGACAGAAAATACGTTCAAACCGGCAACAATAAACGACTTTGTTGGTGGAGGCGAATACACTCTCACGTGCACAGATGATATTTCCCATTGTCATTGTTTCATTGGACATGCGCTGAAAACGACAATAAAAACCGACATTGCTAATAATATACCGCCGTTCAATGTTTGATTGAAAATTCGTTCGAAAAGAGAACAGTAAACGACATTGCTCATCGAGGCGAAAACACTGTCACGTCAACAGATGAGAAACAGTATTCTATGAAAAAGTCGAAAAATGAAGACGTGTGGCGTTGCCACTGTTTGACAGAAAATCCCTTGAAAACGGCAAAAATAAACGCTATTGCTGGTCGAGGCAGACACCCTCTCACGTCAACAGATGAGAAACAGTATTGTACGCGAAAGTTGGAAAAGGAAGACCCCGTGCATTGTCGACAGAAAATGCGATCAAACCGGCAACAATACACGCATCGTCAACGTTTCGCATTGTCACTCTTTGATTGAACATGCGCTGAAAACGACAACAATAAGCGGCATTGCATGTCGAGGCGAACAAACTGTCACGTCAACAGATGAGAAAAGGTGTTATATGCGACAGTCGAAAAAAGAAGACTGCCCATTTGGCATTGTCACTGTTTGCATAAAAATACGTTAAAACCGACAACAATAAACGACATTGCGTGGTCGAGGCGAACACACTATCACGTCAAAAGATGAGAAACAGCATTATATGCGATAGTCGAAAGAAGAAAACTGGTCTATTTGGCATTGTCCCTGTTTGATTAAAAATGCGTTCAAACCGGCAACAATAAACGACATTGCTGGACGAGGCGAATACACTCTCACGTGAACAGATGAGAAACAACGACATTGCTGGTCGAGGCGAACACAATCTCACGTGAACAGATGAGGAACAATATTCTATGCGAAAGTCGAAAGGAGAAGAGCGCCCTTTTGGCATCGTCACAATTTGGCAGAACATGCGTTTAAACCGGCAACAATAAACGGCATTGATGGTCGAGCCAAACACAATGTCACGTCAACAGATGAGATACAGTATTCCATGGGAAAGTCAAAAAAAGAAGACCGTCCGTTTGGCATGGTCACGTTTTGACTGAACATTCGCTGAAAACGACAACAATAACCGACATTGCAGGTCGCGGCGAACAACATTTCAGTACAAGAGACGATCGATGCAGATGATGTAGCGGTTTGCGATGTCGCGAAAGATGATCGAAATCAACCGTCCGTTCAATGTTTGATTGAAAATGCGTTCAAGTGAACAACAATAAACGACATTGCTGGTTCAGGCGAACACACTGTAGCGTCGACAGATGAGAAGCAGTATTTTATGCGAAAGCCGAATTTCACATTGCACACTTCACATTTCACATTTCACATTTCACATTTCACATTTCGCATTTCGCATTTCGCATTTCGCATTTGACATTTCACATTTCACATTTCACATTTCACATTTCACATTTCACATTTCGCATTTCACATTTCACATGTCACATTTCACATTTCACATTTCACATGTCGCATTTCACATTTCACATTTCACGTTTCTCATTTCACATTTCACATTTAACATTTAATAATTCACATTTCCCATTTTAAATGTCACATTTCACGTTTCACATTTCACATTTCACATTTCACCTTCCACATTTCACATTTCACATTTCACATTTCACTTGTCATATTTCTCATTTCAAATTTCAAACTTCACACTTCACACTTCACACTTCACACTTCACACTTCACAGTTCACGCTTCACAATTTGCTTTGCTTTGCTTTGCTTTGCTTTACTTTGCTTTGCTTTGTTTTGCTTTGCTTTGCTTTACTTAGCTTCGTTTTCTTTGATTTTCTTTGCTTTGTTTGGTTTGCTTTGCTTCGCTTTCTTTATACTTGAATTTACTTTACTTTACTTTACTTCACGTTTCTCACGAATACAATCTCACGTCAACAGATGAGAAACAGTATTCTATGCGAAAGTCGAAAAAAGAAGAGCGCCCGTTTGGCATTGTCACAGTTTGACAGAAAATGCGTTCAAACCGGCAACAATAAACGACATTGCTGGTCGAGGCGAACACACTTTACTTCACGTTCAACAGATGAGAAACAGTATTCTATGCTAAAGTCGAAAAAGAAGACCGTCCGTTTGGCATTGTCACTGTTTGACAGAAAATGCTTCAAACCGGCAACAATAAACGACATTGCTGGTCGAGGCGAACAAACTTTCAATCAAGAGACGATGGATGCAGATGCTGTACGGTGGACGATGCCGCGAAAGGTGATCCAAAATCAACCGTCCGTTCAATGTTTGATTGAAAATGCGTTCAAGTAAACGGAACAATAAACGACATTGCTGGTCGAGGCGAACACACTGTCAAGTCAACAGATGAGAAACAGTATTCTATGCGAAGTCGAAAAAGAAGACCGACCTTTGACATTGCACATTTTGATTGAATATGCGTTTCAAACCGAAACAATAAACGACGTTGCTCGTCGAGGCGAACACACTGTCCACGTCAACAGACGAGAAACAGTATTCTATGGGAAAGTCGAAAAAGAAGACCGTCCGTTTGGCGTTGTCACTGTTTGACTAAAAAATGCGTTCAAACCGACAACAATAAACGACATTGCTCTTCTAGGCGAACAAACTTTCAGGCCAAGAGACGATGGATGCAGATGATGTAGGTGTGACGATGCCGCGAAAGATGATCGAAATCAACCGCCCGTTCAATGTTTGATTGAAAATGCGTTCAAAAAGAGAACAATAAACGACATTGCTTGTCGAGGCGAACCCACTGTCTGTCAGAAAACTGTTTGAGTAAAAATCGCTCAAACCGACAACAATAAACGACATTGCTGGTCAAGGCGAACACACTATCACGTCAACAGATGAGAAACAGTATTCTATGCGAAAGTAGAAAAAAGAAGACCGTCCGTTTGGCATTGTCACTGTTTTGACAGAAAATGCGTTCAAACCGGCAACAATAAACGATATTGCTCTTCTAGGCGAACAAACTTTCAGGCTAAGAGACGATGGATGGTGATGATGTAGGTGTGACGATGCCGCGAAAGATGATCGAAATCAACAGCCCGTTAAATGTTTTAGTTGAAAATGCTTTCAAAAAGAGAAAAGTAATCGACATTGCTCGTCGAGGCGAACCCACTGTCAAGTAAACAGATGAGAAACAGTATTCTATGCGAAAGTAAAAAAAAAGAAGAGCGTCCGTTTGGCATTGACACAATTTGACAGAAAATGCGTTCAAACCGGCAACAATAAACGACATTGCTGGTGGAGCCAAACACACTGTCACGTCAACAGATGAGATACAGTATTATATGGGAAAGTAAAAAAAGAAGACCGTTCCTTTGGCATTGTCACTGTTTGACTGAACGTGCGCTGAAAACGACAACAATAATCACATTGCAGGTCGAGGCGAACAAAGTTTCAGGCCAAGAAACGATGGATGCAAATGATGTAGGTGTGACGATGCCGCGAAAGATGATCGAAATCAACCGCCCGTTCAATGTTTCATTGAAAATGCGTTCAAAAAGAGAACAGTAAACGACATTGCTCGTCGAGGTGAACACACTGCCACGTCAACAGACGAGAAACAGTATTCTATGGGAAAGTCGAAAAAAGAAAACCGTCCGTATGACTTTGTCACTGTTTGACAGAAAATGTGTTCAATCCGGCAATAATAAACGACATTTCTCGTCGAGGCGAACAAACTTACAGGCCAAGAGACGATGGATGCAGATGATGTAGGTTTGACGATGTCGCGGAACACGATCGAAATCAACCGCCCGCTCAATGTTTTGATTGAAAATGCGTTCAAAAAGTGAATAGTAAACGACATTGCTCGTCGAGGCGAACACGCTCTCTCGTCAAGAGATGAGAAACAGTATTCTATGCTATAGCAGAAAAAAGACCGTCGGTTTGGCATTGTAACTGTTTCACAGAAAATGTTCAAACCGGCAATAATAAACGACATTTTTTGTCGGGGCGAACAAAGTTTCAGGTCAAGAGACGATCGATGCAGATGATGTAGCGGTGGCGATGTCGCGAAAGATGATCGAAATCAACGTTCGTTCAATGTTTGATTGAAAATGTGTTCAAGTGAACAACAATAAACGACATTGCTGTTTGAGGCGAACCCACTGTAACGTCGACAGATGAGAAACAGTATTCTACGCGAAAGCCGAATGTCACATTGCACATTTCACATTTCAAGTTTCACATTTCACTTTTCACATTTCACGTGTCACATTTCACATTTTACATTTCACGTCACATTTCACATTTCACATTTCACACTTCACATTTCACATTTCACATTTCACATTTCACATTTCACATTTCACATTTCACATTTCACATTTCACATTTCACATTTCACATTTCACATTTCACATTTCACATTTCACATTTCACATTTCACATTTCACATTTCACATTTCACATTTCACATTTCACATTTCACATTTCACATTTCACATTTCACATTTCACATTTCACATTTCACATTTCACATTTCACATTTCACATTTCACATTTCACATTTCACATTTCACATTTCGCATTTCACATTTCACATTTCACATTTCACATTTCACATTTCACATTTCACATTTCACATTTCACATTTCACATTTTCACATTTCACATTTCACATTTCACATTTCACATTTCACATTTCACATTTCACATTTCACATTTCACATTTCACATTTCACATTTCACATTTCACATTTCACATTTCACATTTCACATTTCACATTTCACATTTCACATTTCACATTTCACATTTCACATTTCACATTTCACATTTCACGTGTTACATTTCACGTGTTACATTTCACATTCCACATTCCACATTTCACATTTCACATTTCACATTTCACATTTCACATTTCACATTTCACATTTCACATTTCACATTTCACATTTCACATTTCACATTTCACATTTCACATTTCAAATTTCCAATTTCACATTTTAAATTTCACATTTCACATTTCACATTTCACATTTCACATTTCACGTTTCTCACGTTTCTCACGAATACAATCTCACGTGAACAGATGAGAAACAGTATTCTATGCGAAAGTCGAAATAAAGAGGAGCGCCCGTTTGGCATTGTCACAGTTTGACAGAAAATGCGTTCAAACCGGCAACAATAAACGACATTGTTGGTGGAGGCGAATACACTCTCACGTGCACAGAGGAGAAACAGTATTCTGTGCGAAAGTCGAAATAAAGAAGAGCGCCCGTTTGGCATTGTTTAACAGAAAATGCGTTCAAACCGGCAACAATAAACGGCATTGCTGGTCGAGGCAAACACACTGTGACGTCAACAGATGAGATACAGTATTATATGGGAAAGTAACAAAAAGAAGACTGTACGTTTGCCATTGTCATTGTTTGATTGAACATGCTCTGAAAACGACAACAAAAACCGACATTGCTAATAATATACCGCCGTTCAATGTTTGATTGAAAATTCGTTCAGAAAGAGAACAGTAAACGACATTGCTCATCGAGGCGAACACACTGTCACGTCAACAGATGAGAAACAGTATTCTATGGAAAAGTCGAAAAAAGAAGACCGACCGTGTGGCATTGTCACTGTTTGACAGAAAATCCGTTGAAAACGGCAACAATAAACGCTATTGCTGGTCGATGCAAACACGCTTTCACGTCAACAGATAAGAAACAGTATTGTATGCGAAAGTCGAAAAAGGAAGATGGAAAAAAATTCGAAAAGGAAGGCCCGTTTGGCATTGTCACAGTTTGACAGAAAATGCGATCAAACCGGCAACAATAAACGGCATTGCTGGTCGAGGCGATCAAACATTCAGGTCAAGAGACAATGGATGCAGATGATGTAGGTGTGACGATGGCGCGCAAGATGATCGAAATCAACTGCCGTTACATGTTATATTTGAAGATGCGTTCAAAGAGAGAACAATAAATGACATTCCTTGTCGAGGCGAACACACGGTCACGTCAACAGATGAGAAACAATATTATATGCGAAGATTATATGCGAAAGTCGAAAGAGAAGACCGTCCGTTTGGCATTGTCACTGTTTGATCGAACATGCGCTAGAAACGACAACAATAAACGGCATAGCATGTCGAGGCGAACAAACTGTCACGTCAACAGATGAGAAACGGTGTTATATGCGACAGTCGAAAAAAGAAGACTGCCCATTTGCCATTGTCACTGTTTGAGTAAAAATACGTTCAAACCGACAACAATAAACGACATTGCTGGCCGACGCGAACACACTATCACGTCAAGGGATGAGAAACAGTATTATATGCGATAGTCGAAAAAAGAAGACTGGTCTATTTGGCATTGTCACTGTTTGATTAAAAATGCGTTGAAACCGGCAACAATAAACGACATTGCTTGGTCGAGGCGAATACACTCTCACGTGAACAGATGAGAAACAACGACATTGCTGATCGAACCACAACCTCACGTGAACCGATGAGGAACAATATTCTATGCGAAAGTCGAAAAAAGAAGAGCGCCCTTTTGGCATTGTCACAATTTGGCAGAAAATGCGTTTAAACCGGCAACAATAAACGGCATTGCTGGTCGAGCCACACACACTGTCACGTCAACAGATGAGATAAAGTATTCTATCGGAAAGTCAAAAAAAGAAGACCGTCCGTTTGGCATTGTCACTGTTTGACTGAACATGCGCTGAAAACGACAACAATAACCTACATTGCAGGTCGATGCAAACAAACTTTCAGGCCACGAAACGATGGATGCAAATGATGTAGGTGTGACGATGCCGCGAAAGATGATCGAAATCATCCGCCCGTTCAATGTTTGATTAAAAATGCGTTCAAAACGAAAACAGTAAACGACATTGCTCATCGAGGTGAACACACTGCCACGTCAACAGACGAGAAACAGTATTCAATGGGAAAGTCGAAAAAAGAAGACCGTCTGTTTGGCATTGTCACTGTTTGACAGAAAATGCGTTCAAACCGGCAACAATAAACGACATTGCTTGTCGAGGCGAACAAACTTTCAGGCCAAGAGACGATGGATGCAGATGATGTAGGTTTGACGATGTCCGCGAAAGACGATCGAAATCAACCGCCCGTTCAATGTTTTGATTGAAAATGCTTCAAAAAAGAGAACAATAAACGACATTGCTCGTCGAGGCGAACACACTTTCAGGTCAACAGATGAGAAACAGTATTCTATGCGAAAGTCGAAAAAGAAGACCACGTTAGCATTGTCACTGTTTGACAAAAAATGCGTTCAAACCGGCAACAACAAACGACATTGCTGGTCGAGGCAAACACACTGTCACGTCAACAGATGAGAAACAGTATTCTATGGGAAAGTCGAAGAAAGAAGACCGTGCGTTTGGCATTGTCACTGTTTGACAGAAAATGCGTTCAAACCGGCAACAATAAACGACATTGCTCGTCGAGGCGAACAAACTTTCAGGTCAAGATACAATGGATGCAGATGATGTAGGTGTGACGATGCCGCGAAAGATGATAGAAATCAACCGGCCGTTCAATGTTTTATTGAAAAATGCGTTCAAAAAGAGAAAAGTAAACGACATTGCTCGTCGAGGCGAACACACTGTCATGTCAACAGAAGAGAAACAGTATTCTATGCGAAAGTCGAAAAAAGAAGACCGTCCGTTTGGCATTGTCACTGTTTGACAGAAAATGCGTTCAAACGGCAACAATAAACGACATTGCTAGTCGAGGCGAACAAACTTTCGAAAAACTCACGAACAAAGAATCGAAAAGTAAATGTTAGTTAAAATCGTTCATATGCGAAAGTCAAAAAAAACCGCCGTTTGGCATTGTACTGTTTGATTAAAAAATGCGTTCAAACCGACAACAATAAACGACATTGCTGGTCGGAACGAACATGCTGTCTTGTCAAGAGATGAGAAACAGTATTCTATGCTAAAGCCGAAAATAGACCGTCTGTTTGGCATTGTCACTGTTTGACAGAAAATGTTCAAACCGGCAATAAACGACATCTTTTCGTCGGGGCGAACAAAATTTCAATACAAGAGACGATCGATGCAGATGATGTAGCGGTGGCGATGTCGCGAAAGATGATCGAAATCAACCGTCCGTTCAATGTTTGATTGAAAATGCGTTCAAGTGAACAACTATAAACGACATTGCTGGTTGAGGCGAACACACTGTAACGTCGACAGATGAGAAACAGTATTCTACGCGAAAGCCGAATTTCACATTGCACACTTCATATTTCACGTTTCACGTACAAAGACGTTGCTCGTCGAGGTGAACACACTGCCACGTCAACAGACGAGAAACAGTATTCTATGGGAAAGTCGAAAAAAGAAGACCGTCCGTTTGGCGTTGTTACTGTTTGATTAAAAATGCGTTCAAGTTGACAACAATAAACGACATTGCTCTTCTAGGCGAACAAACTTTCAGGCCAAGAGACGATGGATGGAGATGATGTAGTTGTGACGATGCCGCGAAAGGTGATAGAAATCAACCGCCCGTTCAATGTTTGATTGAAAATGCGTTCAAAAAGAGAACAATAAACGACATTGTTTGTCGAGGCGAACCCACTGTCTGTCAGAGAAACTGTTTGAGTAAAAATGCGCTCAAACCGACAACAATAAACGACATTGCTGGTCAAGGCGAACACACTATCACGTCAAGAGATGAGAAACAGTATTCTATGCGAAAGTAGAAAAAGAAGACCGTCCGTTTGGCATTGTCACTTTTTGACAGAAAATGCGTTCAAACCGGCAACAATAAACGATATTGCTCTTCTAGGCGAACAAACTTTCAGGCTAAGAGACGATGGATGGTGATGATGTAGGTGTGACGATGCCGCGAAAGATGATCGAAATCAACAGCCCGTTAAATGTTTTAGTTGAAAATGCTTTCAAAAAGAGAAAAGTAATCGACATTGCTCGTCGAGGCGAACCCACTGTCAAGTAAACAGATGAGAAACAGTATTCTATGCGAAAGTCAAAAAAAGAAGAGCGTCCGTTTGGCATTGACACAATTTGACAGAAAATGCGTTCAAACCGGCAACAATAAACGGCATTGCTGGTGGAGCCAAACACACTGTCACGTCAACAGATGAGATACAGTATTATATGGGAAAGTAAAAAAGAAGACCGTCCATTTGGCATTGTCACTGTTTGATTGAACATGCGCTGAAAACGACAACAATAACCGACATTGCAGGTCGAGGCGAACAAACTTTCAGGCCAAGAAACGATGGATGCAAATGATGTAGGTGTGACGATGCCGCGAAAGATGATCGAAATCAACCGCCCGTTCAATGTTTCATTGAAAATGCGTTCAAAAAGAGAACAGTAAACGACATTGCTCGTCGAGGTGAACACACTGCCACGTCAACAGACGAGAAACAGTATTCTATGGGAAAGTCGAAAAAAGAAAACCGTCCGTATGACTTTGTCACTGTTTGACAGAAAATGTGTTCAATCCGGCAATAATAAACGACATTTCTCGTCGAGGCGCACAAACTTTCAGGCCAAGAGACGATGGATGCAGATGATGTAGGTTTGACGATGTCGCGGAACACGATCGAAATCAACCGCCCGCTCAATGTTTTGATTGAAAATGCGTTCAAAAAGTGAATAGTAAACGACATTGCTCGTCGAGGCGAACACGCTCTCTCGTCAAGAGATGAGAAACAGTATTCTATGCTATAGCAGAAAAAAGACCGTCGGTTTGGCATTGTAACTGTTTCACAGAAAATGTTCAAACCGGCAATAATAAACGACATTTTTTGTCGGGGCGAACAAAGTTTCAGGTCAAGAGACGATCGATGCAGATGATGTAGCGGTGGCGATGTCGCGAAAGATGATCGAAATCAACGTTCGTTCAATGTTTGATTGAAAATGTGTTCAAGTGAACAACAATAAACGACATTGCTGTTTGAGGCGAACCCACTGTAACGTCGACAGATGAGAAACAGTATTCTACGCGAAAGCCGAATGTCACATTGCACATTTCACATTTCAAGTTTCACATTTCACTTTTCACATTTCACGTGTCACATTTCACATTTTACATTTCACGTCACATTTCACATTTCACATTTCACACTTCACATTTCACATTTCACATTTCACATTTCACATTTCACATTTCACATTTCACATTTCACATTTCACATTTCACATTTCACATTTCACATTTCACATTTCACATTTCACATTTCACATTTCACATTTCACATTTCACATTTCACATTTCACATTTCACATTTCACATTTCACATACATTTCACATTTCACATTTCACATTTACACATTTCACATTTCACATTTCACATTTCACATTTCACATTTCACATTTCACATTTCACATTTCACATTTCACATTTCACATTTCACATTTCACATTTCACATTTCAACATTTCACATTTCACATTTAAATATTCACATTTCACATTTCACATTTCACATTTCACGTGTTACATTTCACATTTCACATTCCACATTTCACATTTCACATTTCACATTTCACATTTCACATTTCGCATTTCTCTTTTCACATTTCACATTTCACATTTCACATTTCACATTTCACATTTCACATTTCACATTTCACATTTCACATTTCACATTTCACATTTCACATTTCACATTTCACATTTCACATTTCACAATTTCACATTTCACATTTCACATTTCACATTTCACATTTCACATTTCACATTTCACATTTCACATTTCACATTTCACATTTCACATTTCACATTTCACATTTCACATTTCACATTTCACATTTCACATTTCACATTTCACATTTCACATTTCACATTTCACATTTCACATTTCACATTTCATTTCACATTTCACATTTCACATTTCACATTTCACATTTCACATTTCACATTTCACATTTCACATTTCACATTTCACATTTCACATTTCAAATTTCACATTTTAAATTTCACATTTCACATTTCACATTTCACATTTCACATTTCACGTTTCTCACGTTTCTCACGAATACAATCTCACGTGAACAGATGAGAAACAGTATTCTATGCGAAAGTCGAAATAAAGAGGAGCGCCCGTTTGGCATTGTCACAGTTTGACAGAAAATGCGTTCAAACCGGCAACAATAAACGACATTGTTGGTGGAGGCGAATACACTCTCACGTGCACAGAGGAGAAACAGTATTCTGTGCGAAAGTCGAAATAAAGAAGAGCGCCCGTTTGGCATTGTTTAACAGAAAATGCGTTCAAACCGGCAACAATAAACGGCATTGCTGGTCGAGGCAAACACACTGTGACGTCAACAGATGAGATACAGTATTATATGGGAAAGTAACAAAAAGAAGACTGTACGTTTGCCATTGTCATTGTTTGATTGAACATGCTCTGAAAACGACAACAAAAACCGACATTGCTAATAATATACCGCCGTTCAATGTTTGATTGAAAATTCGTTCAGAAAGAGAACAGTAAACGACATTGCTCATCGAGGCGAACACACTGTCACGTCAACAGATGAGAAACAGTATTCTATGGAAAAGTCGAAAAAAGAAGACCGACCGTGTGGCATTGTCACTGTTTGACAGAAAATCCGTTGAAAACGGCAACAATAAACGCTATTGCTGGTCGATGCAAACACGCTTTCACGTCAACAGATAAGAAACAGTATTGTATGCGAAAGTCGAAAAAGGAAGATGGAAAAAAATTCGAAAAGGAAGGCCCGTTTGGCATTGTCACAGTTTGACAGAAAATGCGATCAAACCGGCAACAATAAACGGCATTGCTGGTCGAGGCGATCAAACATTCAGGTCAAGAGACAATGGATGCAGATGATGTAGGTGTGACGATGGCGCGCAAGATGATCGAAATCAACTGCCGTTACATGTTATATTTGAAGATGCGTTCAAAAGAGAACAATAAATGACATTCCTTGTCGAGGCGAACACACGGTCACGTCAACAGATGAGAAACAATATTATATGCGAAGGTCGAGAAAAGAAGATCGTCCGTTTGGCATTGTCACTGTTTGATTGAACATGCGCTGAAAACGACAACAATAAACGGCATTGCATGTCGAGGCGAACAAACTGTCACGTCAACAGATGAGAAAAGGTGTTATATGCGACAGTCGAAAAAAGAAGACTGCCCATTTGGCATTGTCACTGTTTGCGTTAAAAAATACGTTCAAACCGACAACAATAAACGACATTGCTGGCCGACGCGAACACACTATCACGTCAAGGGATGAGAAACAGTATTATATGCGATAGTCGAAAAAAGAAGACTGGTCTATTTGGCATTGTCACTGTTTGATTAAAAATGCGTTGAAACCGGCAACAATAAACGACATTGCTGGTCGAGGCGAATACACTCTCACGTGAACAGATGAGAAACAACGACATTGCTGATCGAGGCGAACACAACCTCACGTGAACCGATGAGGAACAATATTCTATGCGAAAGTCGAAAAAAGAAGAGCGCCCTTTTGGCATTGTCACAATTTGGCAGAAAATGCGTTTAAACCGGCAACAATAAACGGCATTGCTGGTCGAGCCACACACACTGTCACGTCAACAGATGAGATAAAGTATTCTATCGGAAAGTCAAAGAAAGAAGACCGTCCGTTTGGCATTGTCACTGTTTGACTGAACATGCGCTGAAAACGACAACAATAACCTACATTGCAGGTCGATGCAAACAAACTTTCAGGCCACAAAACGATGGATGCAAATGATGTAGGTGTGACGATGCCGCGAAAGATGATCGAAATCATCCGCCCGTTCAATGTTTGATTGAAAATGCGTTCAAAAAGAAAACAGTAAACGACATTGCTCATCGATGTGAACACACTGCCACGTCAACAGACGAGAAACAGTATTCAATTGGAAAGTCGAAAAAAGAAGACCGTCTGTTTGACATTGTCACTGTTTGACAGAAAATGTGTTCAATTCGGCACTAATAAACGACATTTCTTGTCGAGGCGAACAAACTTTCAGGCCAAGAGACGATGGATGCAGATGATGTAGGTTTGACGATGTCGCGGAACACGATCGAAATCAACCGCCCGCTCAATGTTTTGATTGAAAATGCTTCCAAAAAGTGAACAGTAAACGACATTGCTCGTCGAGGCGAACAAACTTTCAGGTCAACAGATGAGAAAAAGCATTATATGCGAAAGTCGAAAAAAGACCATACGTTTAGCATTGTCACTGTTTGATTAAAAATGCGTTCAAACCGACAACAACAAAAGAAATTGCTGGTCAAGGCAAACACACTGTCACGTCAACAGATGAGAAAAGTATTCTATGGGTAAGTCGAAGAAAGAAGACCGTGCGTTTGGCATTGTCACTCTTTCACAGAAACTGCGTTCAAACCGGCAACAATAAAGGACATTGCTCGTCAACGCCAACAAACTTTCAGGTCAAGATACAATGGATGCAGATGATGTAGGTGTGACGACGCCGCGCATAGATGATAGAAATCAACAGGCCGTTCAATATTTTATTGAAAAATGCGTTCAAAAAGAGAAAAATAAATTCAGGCCAAGAAACATCGTTTCTTGGCCTGAAACTTTGTTCGCCTCGACCTGCAATGTGATTATTGTTGTCGTTTTCAGCGCACGTTCAGTCAAACCGTGACGATGCCAAAGGAACGGTCTTCTTTTTTTACTTTCCCATATAATACTGTATCTTATCTGTTGACGTGACAGTGTGTTTGGCTCCACCAGCAATGCCGTTTATTGTTGCCGGTTTGAACGCATTTTCTGTCAAATTGTTTCAATGCCAAACGGACGCTCTTCTTTTTTTGACTTTTGCATAGAAAACTGTTTCTCATCTGTTTACTTGACAGTGGGTCCGCCTCGACGAGCAATGTCGATTACCTTTCTCTTTTTGAAAGCATTTTCAACTAAAACATTTAACGGGCTGTTGATTTCGATCATCTTTCGCGGCATCGTCACACCTACATCATCACCATCTATCGTCTCTTAGCCTGAAAGGTTGTTCGCCTAGAAGAGCAATGTCGTTTATTGTTGCCGGTTTGAACGCATTTTCTGTCAAAAAGTGACAATGCCGAATGGACGGTCTTCTTTTTCTACTTTCGCATAGAATACTGTTCCTCATCTCTTGACGTGATAGTGTGTTCGCCTTGACCAGCAATGTCTTTTATTGTTGTCGGTTTGAGCGCATTTTTACTCAAACAGTTTCTCTGACAGACAGTGGGTTCGCCTCGACAAACAATGTCGTTTATTGTTCTCTTTTTGAACGCATTTTCAATCAAACATTGAACGGGCGGTTGATTTCTATCACCTTTCGCGGCATCGTCACAACTACATCATCTCCATCCATCGTCTCTTGGCCTGAAAGTTTGTTCGGCTAGAAGAGCAATGTCGTTTATTGTTGTCAACTTGAACGCATTTTTAATCAAACAGTAACAACGCCAAACGGACGGTCTTCTTTTTTCGACTTTCCCATAGAATACTGTTTCTCGTCTGTTGACGTGGCAGTGTGTTCACCTCGACGAGCAACGTCTATGTACGTGAAACGTGAAATATGAAGTGTGCAATGTGAAATTCCGCTTTCGCGTAGAATACTGTTTCTCATCTGTCGACGTTGCAGTGTGTTCGCCTGAACCAGCAATGTCGTTTATAGTTGTTCACTTGAACGCATTTTCAATCAAACATTGAACGGACGGTTGATTTCGATCATCTTTCGCGACATCGCCACCGCTACATCATCTGCATCGATCGTCTCTTGTATTGAAATTTTGTTCGCCCCGACGAAAAGATGTCGTTTATTGCCGGTTTGAACATTTTCTGTCACACAGTGACAATGCCAAACAGACGGTCTATTTTCGGCTTTAGCATAGAATACTGCTTCTCATCTCTTGACAAGACAGCATGTTCGTCCCGACCAGCAATGTCGTTTATTTTTGTCGGTTTGAACGCATTTTTAATCAAGCAGTCACAATGCCAAACGGACGGTCTGTTTTTTTCTGTCACATATAATACTGTTTCTCATCTTTTGACTTCAAAGTGGGTTCGCCTCGACGAGCAATGTCGTTTACTCTTCTCTTTTTGAACGCATTTTCAACTAAAACATTTAACGGGCGGTTGATTTCGATCGTCTTTCGCGGTATCGTCACACCTACATAATCTGCAGCCATTGTCTCTTGACCGAAAAGTTTGTTCGCCTCGACTAGCAATGTCGTTTATTGTTGCCGGTCTGAACTCATTTTCTGTCAAACAGTGACAATGCCAATCGGACGGTCTTCTTTTTTAAACTTTCCCATAGAATACTGTATCATATCTGTTCACGTGACAACGTCTTTGCCTCCACCAGCAATGTCGTTTATGTTGCCGGTTTCAACGCATTTTCTGTCAAACTGTGACAATGCCGAATGGGCGGTCTTCTATTTTCGAATTTCGCATAGAATACCGTTTCTCTTCTATTGACATGACAGTGTGTTCGCCTCGACGAGCAATGTCGTTTATTTTTCTATTTTTGAACGCATTTTTCAATAAAGTATTGAACGGCCTGTTGATTTCTATCATCTATGCGCCACGTCGTCACACCTACATCATCTGCATCCATTGTATCTTAACCTGAAAGTTTGTTGGCGTTGACGAGCAATGTCCTTTATTGTTGCCGGTTTGAACGCAGTTTCTGTGAAAGAGTGACAATGCCAAACGCACGGTCTTCTTTCTTCGACTTACCCATAGAATACTTTTCTCATCTGTTGACGTGACAGTGTGTTTGCCTTGACCAGCAATTTCTTTTGTTGTTGTCGGTTTGAACGCATTTTTAATCAAACATTGACAATGCTAAACGTATGGTCTTTCTTTCGACTTTCGCATATAATGCTTTTTCTCATCTGGTGACCTGAAAGTTCGTTCGCCTCGACGAGCAATGTCGTTTACTGTTCACTTTTTGGAAGCATTTTCAATCAAAACATTGAGCGGCCGGTTGATTTCGATCGTGTTCCGCGACATCGTCAAACCTACATCATCTGCATCCATCGTCTCTTGGCGTGAAAGCTTGTTCGCCTCGACAAGAAATGTCGTTTATTAGTGCCGAATTGAACACTTTTTCTGTCAAACAGTGACAATGTCAAACAGACGGCCTTCTTTTTTCCACTTTCCAATTGAATACTGTTTCTCGTCTGTTGCGAGAAACAGTATGCGTTGACGTGGCAGTGTGTTCACATCGATGAGCAATGTCGTTTACTGTTTTCTTTTTGAACGCATTTTCAATCAAACATTGAACGGGCGGATGATTTCGATCATCTTTCGCGGCATCGTCACACCTACATCATTTGCATCCATCGTTTCGTGGCCTGACAGTTTGTTTGCATCGACCTGCAATGTAGGTTATTGTTGTCGTTTTTAGCGCATGTTCAGTCAAACAGTGACAATGCCAAACGGACGGTCTTCTTTCTTTGACTTTCCGATATAATACTCTATCTCATCTGTTGACGTGACAGTGTGTGTTGCTCGACCAGCAATGCCGTTTATTGTTGCCGGTTTAAACGCATTTTCTGCCAAATTGTGACAATGCCAAAATGGCGCTCTTCTTTTTTCGACTTTCGCATAGAATATTGTTCCTCATCGGTTCACGTGAGGTTGTGTTCACCTCGATCAGCAATGTCGTTGTTTCTCATCTGTTCACGTGAGAGTGTATTCGTCTCGACAAGCAATATCGTTTATTGTTGCCGGTTTCAACGCATTTTTAATCAAACGGTGACAATGCCAAA
>JAOTOM010001409.1:0-67778 GCA_034440615.1 Ashinkailepas kermadecensis | reverse complement strand
TTGATGGTATCTGTATTTGGAAGTGTGTCCATGTATGTATTTCCAGTACGTTCAGCATCGTACGTGTGGTGTCCCTTTTAATACCATGCTGGCTGTAGACAGGTGTACAAACCCAACGGACAAGTTGACAATCTGCCACATCCATTAGTCAAGCAATATGCTAAGTCGTATGTTTACGGTCGAAACTCCATGTGTAGTTTGCCGGTTGCCACCATGCTTTATGCTTAGCTGCACATATGCATTTTTAACTCGCATGTTGAACTTTCAAGAATCATCACAATCGTGGGTATAATAAGGATATCCAGTCAAACGTAATCACCCTGTAGCCACCCATAAACAATTGAACTCAAGAAGGGTGCATGTCAGCTTTTATGTGTGTGTGCTCTATGTCAATCATTGTTTGGTTGTACCGTCACCAATCGGTAATGCCACCTGTCTCGCGCAACAGCCGGTAGCACATAATTGTCGCCAAAGTGGCGCAGATGTGGCCAGTGTTTGCAGTTTTCAATTTATTGCAAGAGTGAGACGCATACACTGTGTTCCCGTCAGCGTCTGTCGGGATCGTAACACACGCGTCGGAGGACCTCTCACGTAACGCGCCGGGTGGGATCAGGTTCGTCCACTAATATCTCGGAAACGACCGAAGCTAGAGGCACACAAGTTCGAGTGTAGATTAGGGTTGTGGTGTTCTCGCTTCAGTGTGAATTTCATGACCCTAGAGCAATGCCTTCCGGATAAAATAAGGTCGAGTTTGACCTCCACACCGCGCCCACGTGCCACCGCACCGACGAATCTTTTGTGACCATGAGCGCTCGGCGGCCGGTCGGTCGACTTCGCACCGCCGCAGTTTCTATATTTACCAACGGATTCGAGTTTGCTTTGATATAGGATGCTCTTGTCAATTTTTCGTTAGGTAACAGTATTGGTTACAACATTCCCGCCCGTTTGTGAGAAATCGTTGAAAAACAGAAGGGTGGGCGAATTCGCCCCTCCGAGCCGGTGTGCGTGTTCTTTAATACATTATTTCCAGTTAGAACTCCCCTGACCTACTCCATGGGTACAGGTTCCCCGAAGTCATGAGTTGCGATGCCATGTTGTTCAGACAATAAACGTTTAATTTGGAGAGCACCTGTAAATGTACAATTCTTCTTCATGTCAACTGGAACTGCATGGTTGGGGCTCTTTGAATACCATGCAGATCTTGGATGCATCGTGAAGACTGAACAAATATAACCTCACTCCCGAGCAGTTAATGATCAACCTGGAGGAAATGGTTTGCATTTCCTGTCTTCCACGGTAGTGTCATAATTAATAACTTACAAATTCACAGCTATCTGAAGTCAATAACATCCGGGAAATCTACGCTGGCCATGGTCAAGCCTGCCGTCAAGTTCGAGTTCCATGATGCTACAACAGATGGCGGTGGGGACGCGGCGACGCAGCCACGATGTGCACGGTCCACCTTTCAGCGACTCCGTCTGAACATCAAACGTTGCGACGATGAAATGGTGAGCCGATTGACATCAAGTTGAAACCTAGTTTCAAACCTAGTTCAAACCAACATTTCTCCTGAAATCTCAATCTTTGTACAACGAGAGGGTTTGCGGCGACATTCCCGTGCCCTGGCAATTAGCCGCCAAAGCCGTACCGCAGCCGGCACTCGCCATCCGGTCAGGGTTGCAAATGGCTGCATCCTTTGGTTTGTACCCCGGAGCCTCGAGTTCAGACCCAGGCTTGTTTGTACATGCATCAAGGCGAATTGCTGTATAAACACTCAATGGAATGCGCCTGTGAGGATGACCGATATGCACTGATATTCGAATTGCCAGTGTTTTTGTTAAAACTTATTTATTAACTAGGCATCAGTATCATTGCAACTATCCTTCAAATTGAAGAAATTCTGTCGGAGTCAGGGCAGCGCACCATTCCGCATTTCGAGCATGCTCGAGTCCTCAGCCAAGCAGGTTCGCATTACCAGCTGGACCGTGATGACAATTGTAAATGCAGGTTTTAGCAGAACCCTGATGACTGCACCCACCCTTCTTGACCCCGGCAACCCTCCAAATACAGGATGGGCCGGCTTCTGCTGCACTGGCAACAAATCGGCTAATGCCGGTTGGCAGGGTGAAGGAAGAGCAGATCTTCATTTGTCCGCATTCTCCGCCAGACGACTTCTCTTGCATGACACCTAAAGAGGAACTCGTGTAAGCGATATTGTTGGTGTGGGATTCGTGTAACTGTGCTACGCCGACTAGACTAAAGAGGAACCCAAGTACGCAAGATTGTTAGTCTGTGATTCGTTTTGCTGTGCTACGCCGACTAGAGACATCAAAAGCTTACACCGTGGTCTTCACCATGTCTCCCGGACAACTTAGGGTATAGTGCTGATGCTAACGATACTGCTATAGCTATATATGTACTAGTGTTGACTAAGGATACTGCTTTAGCTATATGCACTAGCGTTGGTTAACGATGCTGCTATAGCTATATATGTACTAGTGCTGATGCTAAAGGAATGCTATAGCTATATATGTAATGGTGCTGATGCTAACGATACTGCTATAGCTATATATGTAATAGTGTTGACTAATGATACTGCTTGAGCTATATATGCACTAGTGTTGGTGCTAACGATGCTGCTATAGCTATATATGTACTAGTGCTGATGCTAAAGGAATGCTATAGCTATATATGTACTAGTGTTGACTAATGATACTGCTTTACCTATATATCCACTAGTGTTGATGCTAACGATGCTGCTATAGCTATATATGTATTAGTGCTTATGCTAAAGGGAATGCTATAGCTATATATATGTAATGGTGCTGATGCTAATGTTGCTGCTATAGCTGTATATGTGCTAGTGCTGATACTAATGGTACTGCTATAGCATATGCATACAAGTGGCGATGCTAATGGCATTGCTATAGCTATATATTTACTGGTGCTGATGCTAAGGATGCTGCTATGTCTATATATGTGCTAGTGCTGATACTAATGGTACTGATATAGCATATACATACAAGTGGCGATGCTAATGGCATTGCTATAGCTATATATTTACTGGTGCTGATGCTACGGATGCTGCTATGTCTATATATGTGCTAGTGCTGATACGAATGGTGCTGCTATAGCATATATGTACTAGTGCTGATGCTAATGATACTGCTATAGCTGTACATGTACCATTGCTGATTCCAATGGTACTGCTATAGCTATATATGTACTAGTGCTGATGCTAATGATACTGCTATAGCTGTACATATACTATTGCTGATGCCAATGGTGCTTTTATAGCTATATGTGTACTAGTGCTGATGCTAACTGTACTGCTCTAGCTATGTATGTACTAGTGCTGATGCTAGCTAGCTAACTAGCTAGCTAGCTGTACTGCTATAGCTATATGTGTACCAGCGCTGATGCTAACTGTACTGCTATAGCTATATATGTGTTAGTGCTGATGCTAACGATGCTGCTATAACTGTTGCATTCTATGACAGATCGACCAAATATGTTCCAATTTTACACCCACTAAATTAGTATTTGGACCAAAATTGGTGTACAGTAACCAAATTGGTGTACATCTTGTGCTCTGAACACGCCTGAACAAGTTTTAGCCCGATCCGACTAACGGGTTCGGAGTTATAGCCTCCGGTAGTATTTTGAGGTCATACAACATCTTTGGCAATGGATATCTCACCGATAATGAAAAGGAAGTGTGACATATTATACATCTTTGGGAAGAACAATGATTACAGAAAACATCCGTGGTAAGAATCAACATTTCTCACGTTTGACCTCGTGACCCCATGACCTCGTGACCTTCTGTGACCCCTAGCCAATTTAAATTGATAAATTTGATAGAAATACAAACGGGCATGATTTGTTTCGTGGTTTCGGACCCTACTCGTCGAGCACCTTCCGATCACACCTCTTCAGTTTTCTTGCGACGCGTATTTTGGAAATTACGGGGGGGGGATTTATCGATCTCCCCCCCCCCGAGACGGGATGTGGGGATCTGACTGGAAAGACGAGTTAAATTTGAGCGGGTTAGCGCGGGTTAACGAGTTAATTTAAAAATTGCATGTGCATTCAGAAATCTGTAGGGCTTTGAATATGGCTAATTTGGGGAACTTCTTAACAGGTACAAATAGCCAGCAGCCAACGGAACATGAAATGCAAGTCAATTGATGGAAATTCAATTTTGAGTTCAAACATTTCTGCAAATTACATTTTACACATTTTCCTATTTTGGCATGTTTCGTTCTTCTCAGCCAGCCAGAGTTCCGAATTTTGTTTCCATCACGTTTCTCTTCGGTGTACCCTTTTCACTTCTGACGCTGATTGTGAAAAAAAACTTTCAAATCGGAAACTTTAAGACGGGTATTTCGTAAAACTTCAACTTGCAATTTCACACACAAAGCGATACCTCTGGTAATGTGAAGATCGCTCACGTTTTCAATGGGCCTTACCGATACTCCAGCAACATGTTTTGTTATTCGCTTTGTATGGCGACGATAAAGGTCGACACTGAATATCACCACTATGGGCGCCAAATGACCGTGTAGTCGGCGCGCCCTGAAGCCCAAACAATCAATCATTCAAGAATATCACCATTGCTTGTAGCGTTTATGCACGTCGAAGAAAGCTCACCACGTCCTCTTTCCACCAGACGTTTTCGAAATCTAATTCGTACACTGCTCCGGCTCTGCCAAACCCGTTTTCGTTTCCTCCCCGATGTCAACCCCTCTGTTGTCCGCCTTTATCTCCCTCGGATCCGCCACCAGGCTGAAGTGTATTAAGCTATGTATGGATAGAGAGGACGGATATATGTACGGAGTACGGTTGGGGCAGGAGGGAAGACATACACGAGACAAACACCTCGGCTTTTATTTGCCTTTAACACATAGTCATTAGCAGTCCACAGAGACGCAATGCTTTTTCCTTAGCACACCATTATAAACCTGCCTAACACTTGATCGCTAACACAAATTGATCTTCATGTTTGTTATAGGTTACTACCTACCGCACCAGCTTCAATATGTAGGTAATAGAACCGGATTTAATATGGCCGGATTGAGTTGTTTCTATGTAATTGAAGAAGACTTAAACGAATTTCGTCCTTCCCGGAAAACGCAAAATCCTAAAATGCCATGAAGTGCGGACGGCCATATCGGATATTTATGAGATCGGACTAAAAAAAGTGCTTGATCAGCGAAATCATGACCACTTTTATTTCAACCGTCAAATTTGTCCATTTTTATCCGCTAGGGGTCACTCGAGGTCATGGGGTCGCCAGGTCCAATACAGAAAATATTGATATGTTTGCCAGCTGATTTAATTGCGGTACCCAAGTTGCGAGATAACTGGGCCGAATTGGCAACAAATAAACAAGCCCCTCTATAGACGGCGACTCTTCCTGTAACCCTGCGTGTCCAGTTCAAGTTCAAATTGAACCATGCAACATGGAGGACGGTACCTTCAATGAATGAACCGACCACTTGAGACAACTGTTTTCGAGGAAGTTCTCTGACGTCTGTAGTTTACTATCCCCAATGTCTGGCTGTTTTTTTACATGATAACAGCATGACGGTCCTGTCACAACTCATGAAACATCACAATTGATGTGTCTCAGTGCATTTTACGTCATTCAGAATAACTGGTGTGTAGTGCAGCGTTGTATTGACGAGCCTATGGGCGCTTTATAACACATATAGTTTGTGCGCCATATGGCTCAATATCCAGCTAAATCCTGACAGCTGCATCACGGATATCCTCCGTGCATTGTGACGGTGACTCACGGATGTGCCGGTTTTCAGAGCGGACGGTACGCCGGACACACTGGGACAGCAGCCGAAGACCATAGTCGGTGAGTCCTGGCGAGTGTGTCTGGTGAAACGCCGGTGTTGCCAAACTGATGGACGCGTTGCCTAGCAACAGTGATATGGTCGAGAGCAGTCTCAGTCAGTAGGGATGTTTAATTAGTTGTATGTCTGCCACCATCGACGGGTTTGTACCCACCGTGCTGGGAAATGGTATGGACAGGTAATATAGGTAGACTGGCAGACTGGTTGTTTGGCAACACCGTCCTGCCCAGGAGTAGGGGAGGACCGGCGAGGAATCAGGCGCCACGTCCTTTATACTTGATGACGTCACGGGTACAGGAGGCAGTAAGTGGAAAAGTGCGGTGATGTTCCAAGGACAACATGCCGATTTGTCGGCACACAGGAATGGAACTTGGTGAAACTGGGAAGCAGAGTATCCTGTCTCCAGATCTTGATTCTGGAAGCAGAGTCCTACCTCTTACCTTCACCCGGCTCCAAGTGGAGGTAGTAAATGTGCGACACCAGCACCACGTATGCCGAAACAGCAGCGACGTCCGCACGTTATGTTGTTTCGGCGAAGCTTTGCATATGCGAGTGGCGGTAAGATATTCACGAAGAATGTGACTTTGTAATTACCGTGTTTCTCATTTCATGAGTGCTAGAGTTATTTTAAGATGCGCGATCACACCCAAGGCAAATCCATCAGTGTCATCATAATGCAACACAAAGCATCTTGCAAGATATTCTGGTCAGAATATCCCACGTCGGAATTTCGCAGCAAATGATCGCGGAAGAAATGAGCATTTTGGTTGGAACTGTGATCAAGAATATCACCGATAAGTACTAAATTGCGCCAAGTTGAAATTCCGACCAAAAGAGTCAGAATACAAATGCGGCACCATCTTCACGAATTTGCATTTACCAGAGAAGCACAGTCCTTCAATTTCATTAGCTTTCCTCCCTGAATCACTAATATGCATAAAATGGTACTATTCCCCAGGAATAACATAATTATATGACACACTGATGAGGCTGGCTCACCAATGCCATTTAGCTCTGTTCCAAATCTCCCTGTTGTTGCAGGGTGATTCTTCTTCATCTTGGTCCTGTTTCAAAGCAGGTTCAAATCCATTATGGCAAGTGAAGTTTTGCATGTAGGTTTCTTTACCCATTGTCTCACACCCGGCGCCCCTCTTGGTCCAGCACTGCTTACGCCCAGTGGCGCACCGGAGGGGGGGGGGCCCAGAGGGCCCGGGCCCCCCCCCCCCCATGAGACCAAAGTGCCCTTTTGGCCAAAAGTGCCCTTTTTACCGAAAAGTGCCCTCTTGGCTGGAAAGTCCCAAGTTTAGCCCAAAAATCACCTGCCCTATCATAAGGCAGGTGACTCTTGGGCTAAATTTGGGACATTCGGGCCAAAAAGTCATTTTTTTAGCAATTTTAAAACGAATCGTTTTAAAATTGGTTGGTATTTCCCCCCCCCCCCCCCCCCGGTCAACAAGCTTTCCAGTGTGCCCCGGGCCGCAAAGTGCCATTTTGGAGCCGGTCAAGTGCCCTTTTGGAGCCGGTCAAGTGCCCTTTTGGAGCCGGCCAAGTGCCCTTTTCGATCCGGCCCCCCCCATGGAAAAATCCTGGGTGCGCGCCTGCTTACGCCCCCCTCCCCCCTGCCATCAGATGGTCAGCTGGACGCCACGTTGCCGTCAGTTCCCGACCCGTTACAAGAACGGTTCTGTACTCCTGACCTGTCGAGCGGCGAGTACCACGTGATGGATGAGGCGCACTACGATGGCGTCAAGGCCGAACCCAGCTGCGAGTACCATATGCTGGACGAGGTGCACTCTGATGGATTCATGTCCGAATCCTGCGACCAGGACGAGCGGGACACGGACGAAGACGAGCTCAAGGCAATGCTGGACGAGGGCGAGCTCAAGCCGGTGCAGGGCGAGGGCGAGATCGGTCCGGTGCAGGGCGAGGGCGAGCTCAGTCTGGTGCAGGACGAGGGCGAGCTCAAGGCAATACTGGACGAGGGCGAGCTCAGTCTGGTGCAGGACGAGTGCGAACTCAAACCCGTGCAGGATGAAGGTGAGTCCGCATCAACATGTCGGTGCAATTCCCCGATAAATGTTGCACTTTTTGGCTGAAAATTCATGATTGCTAATGCGTCATATTGCCACGAAAGCAATGCTTGTCGCAGTGCCCCGCTGGTGGATGTCTTCCCACAATCCTTGTCGCAGTGCCCCCGGTTGTGTATGTCTTCCCACAATATTACGGTACGCGTGTGGATCCAAACTCTACACTCCCGATGTCGCTCCCGTCTGAGGACATTTGACCATTCGGCCAAGCACAACACAAGCTGTATGGAGACAGCCCATGTTGTTGATGCTCTGGTCTTGACTTGGCTTTTGTGAGCCATTTCTAAGGTTCTAAGGTTTCAATGCTGAGGTTCTAAGGTTCTCTATTTCTAATGTTGGTATACAGTCGAGATACCAGCATTATCCCACAAGATGTTCTACTATTACACAGAAATTACGCGGGTATTTAGTTTAGGGGCGTATTTCGAATTTCCTGTAAATTGTAACGTAGTTAGATAAAGTATATCATTTGGCTACCCTGGTTAGAAAAAGACTTTATACGCGCGTGACTAATCCAGCCAACCCCACTATCAGGTTATGGCCGGATCTACGCCCCTCCAGCGGCGGCCCTGCTTCCGATTAGACACACTCAAGTTTACGCCTCCGTCTGGGCCGTTCACCCAGGCGGCCATGATGTTCCTGGGCGTGAGCTAGACGGTCCGCAAATGGCCAGCGGCCGCCGTCCGCGTCATTGTAGTGTTTGACCATTATGTTTATTTATTTGTTTAACATTTGGTGCTGGCTGCAAGGCACTTGGCACAGAAGCAAATATAGTAAATCCTCCGTGAATAAATACACGGCAAGAACAAGCATTGAACAACAATGCATCAATGGCAATGCAACAATGTAACAATGACAATGCATAAATAATGCAAAACATTCAAAATCCACGCCGTCACGCCTATGGTATTCGCTGTGCTGTACCGTTTTGTAAATTATATCGTTGAGAAGGTATTGAAGCTGGGAAGCTCTAATCATGCAGGCTGTAATCACAGAAGACAAGTTTGTAGGAAGAAAATACATTAGAAATTATCATTCCTCCCATTCAATATGGGGCATCGGTGTTGTTTTGTATGCGAGAGGAATTCGCCCCCTTTGGTTGGCTTTGCTCCGTGGGCGGATGTTTCTGAAAATTATTGGGGGACCAGTGACGTACCTATATTTGCGTCAAGGGGAGGGGGGGGCGCATTTGGAGGGGGTCTACCTACTCAATAAGAAGTCTTCCGGTTTCGACCACTATTTTGTAAAAGGGGACCTTTTAAAATAAAATATTTAGTGACCAACTGAATTATCCTGTGGAGGGGCCTAAGCTACTACTATCGTTTCTGATTCGTCCGATTTCAACCCTAGCTCCCCGACCCTGGTCGAATGTATCCTTTTGGTATCCCTTGATTAGTCACCTCGCGCTTCTGAAATTACCCCTACCCAAATCACTTTAAAATGTAAAATTTTCCAATTTCAGACATTCCAGTTCATAGTGCCCGGTCGCCACGACGCCAACGTTCGTGCACGTGCACACCTATCATGCGCATTCGGCGCATTCGCCACACTTCATGCGATGCTACTGATTCTGCTGGGCCTCCTACGCTTTGCTAATTGCCAGAGTCACATATGGCGCAGGTCAGATATGACTTGCGCCATATCTGACGTAATGAAATGCTTTATATGAGCGTTCACTGCGAAAATTCGATTAATTAAATCCGATCATTAGTTCCCTACTTCTAATATTTTATGGTGAAGCAATGTGGATACCCGCTGAGCTTTGATGCACCTCATATCTTTGATTAAACATGCTTCCGGGGTGGCTACCGAACCGAGGCCCTGCCTGAGTGTACTTCTTTGGACCCGTTTCGTATTTCTTCGTCTACGGATGGGTCTTAGCGCTGCAATCCATTTTTGTTAGAGGCCCAAAGCACTTTTGAAACCCCTGCTCGTTTTAGGGTTTGTTGCTTTTTTTTGCACCGATGATTTTCATTAGTTGTCAGGGCGCTTTCAAAGATATCGATTTGTTTACTGAGGAGTGCCCGGTGTTTTTGTTCGTTTTGAGACCATGTTGCTTTTTGCGGCCCCAGCCTCTTTTCATGCCCTTGTGCAATCGCATGGCCCCTGTGTGCCTCGAGAGATTCCGGTGTTATGTTTGTGTTTTTTTTTGTAGAGTTCTCGGTATATTTATTTGGGGCTGCAACGCATGTTTTAGGACCCTGTCGCTTTTTGCGAGACTGCGCTTTGGAGGGACAGTTGCATTTTCTGTCCCCGTTGTGCTCTTAGGGTCCCGCTGTGTTTATTTGGGGCTTCTGACGCACATTTGTGGGGCCCCAGTACGATTTTGGGGCTTCGGTGCGATTTTCTGGGTCCTAGCGCGACTTATCCCGCCCAGGCGCGTGGTTCCGGGGACCCAACGCCTGTTATCTGGGCTCAACGCGATTTTTGTGGATCTCTTCTGAATTTTCTTTAAATTCCGCATCCCGGCCTGGTTTTTCGAGTCCCTGGCACCACGTTTTTGTATCTCACCTCGATTTTCTTCGAGCTCTGGTATGCTTATCGATGCCGTACCGGATTTGTGAGGACATCTGATGATATGTTCGGTGCTCCAGAACCATTTTCCTGACCCTTGATTTTTTTTCTCGAATCCCTCCTTGTTGTGGAGGGTCGGGCTGTATTTTTCGGATACCGATGCGACTTTGGGGGTCACACGGTGCTTATGTGAGGCCCTAGACGCCAATTGCTAACAGCCCCGACGTGCATTTTTGATGCCCAGAACACATTTTTGGTACTACCGATGGGAATTGTGGGACCGAGCGCGATATTTGGTGGGACCGGTTCGAGTTTGCTGGGCGCGTTGTACTTAGCTGTGGCCCCGACGCGATCTCGACGGTTCCTGTTGCAGATTTTCGGGCCTCTGAGCGAGTTTTTCGTGGCCCGCCGTATTTACTTGGAGCTCCTTCGCGAATTCTGGTGGACGGACGCGAATTTTTGTGGCCCCAGCGCGACTTTTGGGGGCCTCGGCTCGATTCTTTGGAGCATATCCCTCTTAGGAGGGAGGGGGAATTTGCCCCTTTGATATGCCACTGTGGCCACCGAAGGAGGTTTCTTTTTTCAGCCGATGGCACCTTTCGGAGTATAAGAGCCCTCCGGGTATTGTTTCCGGACCTGTTTTTAATTTTCCGGTGCTGGGGTCGATTGGATCGAGTCTGTGTGAACTTTTGGACATCGAGTTCTATTTTTTTAAACGTCCTTATGTGATATTTTTGGGTCCCGGTACGATTCTTCGGTGTCCAGGTGCGATTTTTCGGGTCCCTGACACGTTTTTTTCCAGTGCTCAACGGGTTTTTTTTTCGGCGGGAGAGCTTTGACCTGTTTTTGTTAGGGCGCATAGTGACATTCCGGTTGATAATGATGTTTGGGGCAGCTGCAACCTTTGGGATCCAGGCGCGACCTTTTTGGTCCCCAGTGTGATTTTCAAGGGTTGCGACGCGACTTTTTTTTAGTCCAATGTAATATTTTGTGTCCCGACGTCATTTGTTTCGATGCCTAGCGCGAGTTTTAGCGACCTCGACACTTCGTGTGGGTCCAATACCTTTTGGATGCTTTTGGTGTCATTGTTGGGGCCCCAAAGTGATTATCCATGTCCGGATTGGTTTTCGTTGCCCCGGCTTCATTTATGTCCCAATGATGCGGTTGGGGATCGGTACGCCATTTCGTGCCCCTAGCGTGATTTTCATGGTCCTGGCGTGACTTTTTGGTACCCCTAAGCTCAGCGTGATTTTCAGGGGCCCCGGCCGGATGTCTTTGGGCCTATATCGTGATTTTCAAGTACTCCGGTACGACCCCTGTAATTTCAGGGGCTTCTTGCAAATTATAGGCCTTCATGGAGCCCCTTTACCGGTTTTAGATGTCTCCTCGTGCGTCCTACCCTCCTCCATATTCAATGGTCCTCCCCTCCCGTTTTGGGGGCCTACTCCCACATCCTGGGGCCCCTTTAACATGGCATGGGGCTTCCTCTCATGTTCCAGTGGCATCCTCTGCCAAATTAGGGGCCTTCTGCCACGCCTCGTGGGCCTCCTCCTTTGCCCTCCCAAAACCTAACCGTCTTGAGGGCATCTTCAATTTTGGAAACCTCACCTCCTTCCATACCTACTACCACTCCCATCTTAAGGGCCTCCTCTCATTTCCTGGGAACTCCTTCCAGTCTTCGGGGCCTCATTCGGCCCTGGAGACCTAATCTGTCTTGAGGCACTCCTCGAGTCCGGCAGGGGCCTCCTTTTCTCTTCTAGAGACCTTCTTTTTCAAATTAGGGGCCTTCTCTCACGTCTTCGGGGCCTCCTGTTCTGCGTTTTGATTCTATCTTTGCCCATTTTAAGGGTGGCCTCTTATCTCCTGGTGGACTCCTCTTCTCTCTAAGGTGCCTCCTCTTCCAAATTATAACCAACCTTTCCTTCCTCATTTACCTTGTCATTTCCTTGGGACCTTCTTGCTGATGATCTGGTACTGCACCAGATCATCCGCACTCAGTCAGCCCAGCCTCCCTAGCAGATCCAATACGTGATCGAATTCTTGCAGGGGAAATAATTTTTCTTGCGGCGGAAAATAAGTTTTGCTGCGTAGTCAATTTTTTCCAGTCGATGCAATCTTATTCGTTCCGTTTCCGTACACCAAAATGCAGTACCAGATCTGGGAGAGGACTAGGACATTGAGCAGGACGGACATGACAGCGGGCGGCAGGTGGCCCCTCAGATGCGACAGAGCCGTCAAAATACCGAAACAGCGCCTCGTAATGATTTTGCTGTGGGATTTCCAGCTGGGAGAGCCTTTGAAAGTAATGTGAAAGCCACCGAAATACGGCGGTCATAAATATAATTTCATACAGATCAAGCGCCATGAAGTTAATTCGGTTATGTTATTATGTTGCTAGAAGTTTGCCTTCTATTCCCAGAGGTATAACAACAAATTCAGCTTTTGCTCACGGCCGTAATGTTGGCCAACTGGTTTTCAAGCAATGACAGCGACCATGAGCGTTGTGTTTTCGGTACACCCGGTACCCGTGTCGGCCCCGTGGGCGGTACGGGTGCCGCGGCTTATGGACTGTCTGAAACTGTCTGGGCCGCCCCAAAAGAGCACCGAAGGTATCTTAATCCAGCAGCAGGCCGGTAGCAAGGCAGAGGTATTGCGTGCTGCAATAATGGGCCGACCTGCTGCTTAATGAGAAACCTAAGCCATCCGTTGGTTTGCATGTCTGAAGTGTTGTCGTACTGAGTGTTTTTAATGATAGTATTTTCACCGCATTTGTATCTAGAGTTGAAACGCGGCTTCGTTATACCGAAACGTGTCCGAGTTGACAGCAATCAGTACAGCCAACTGGGGCTCGTATACCACGGGAAGCGGCATGCCGGAGCTGTTGGAAAATAGTTCCGTGTTTACTTCGTAAATTCGCACATCAGATGATGAAAAGTATGCGTGTTCTATTTGTGTTCTCGCTTTGGCACATTACAGACATGCATTATTTATGGTTTAATTCAGCGCTTAACATGGACTCCAGTGAGGTCAAGTGCGTTGTACTGCTCCAGCCGTTGGCTTCTTACGCCCTGTCAAAGGACGAGATATTCCAAAACACACATCAATGTGTTGGGTTTCAGGCGGCACTGCGCCTACGTCTCACTGTGAGAAGATGAGGAGTGCTGGAAGTCAGCGAACGAGGTCGAGACTTTCGTCACAATACAGTGTCAACAACACCAACGACAACTACAACAGCCAGTGCTCCCTGGACACCAGTGACCGAAAGCTTCAGCGGCCCGGCAACTACTTTTAGTCGCATCGCCAACACCTTGGGTCGCGACAGGCAAACGCCAGTCCGCCTCGAAACCGCAAAGACGCGCTGGCTCTCCCTCGGTCTCCTGGGGCTTCTCTGTTTATTCTCAGGCACACACATATATATAAGCATGCTCTACCTACGCGAATACTTCATCAGACAGTAAGCTGCACGCTCATTGGTCGGTTCAATATGACGCGTCAGCCAAATGTATTCCGGCTCCTAATTGGCTGGTTGTGCCGGCGGCCATTGCCCTGGCTGTGGGTTGCTGTGTCGTGATTCGTCACGGTTCACGGGGTTAGCTCTTATGCACTCCCCGTCTGGCCGGTCGCGCGCTTAGGTTGCAGTTTTGAAGCGGCGGGTGTCAGGTGGTTGCCCTGGCGACCGACGTCGGTTCGTAGAAGTACCCGACTGGTGTTGCCCTTGACTTTGTGGTATGCGAACTCCCCGACACGAGCTCAGTTCTTATCAGTTATAACCTGGTGGGGTGATATCATCGCGGCGCTAACAATCGAATATTGTGAGCCGTACATGGATCTTATCTGTGGTAGATCGGATGGGCCGGATGCCTGGCGTTCTTGAGGTGATAGCTGATACTCGTGTTTTGGTACCTCGCGCGGCCTTATCGCGGGTGACACAGCCAGGACATTCCAGAGATTATCGAACGGTCACATTAACTTTAACAACGTTACAACACAGCGCTAAGTCGAATATCGCGAATTTCGAATTTACAAATTAAATTCTGCGATCCGCTAGATTATTACGGCAATACAACATCGTAAAATTACGCGGTGATCCATACTCTCTTTACTTCATAGGATTACACTGGGTTTCTACATGGGTTAGACTACTGGGATTTTAAGGGTTACTAACATCCCTGGTCCATGTTAGTTACCATGTTACACAATAATCCCTAAATTAACATGACACAAAATTCCCCTAAATAGACGCAGTACATGAAATCCCCTGAACAGACGCAGTACACGAAATCCCCTAAATAAACGCAGTACATGAATCCCCTAAATAAACACATTACACGAAATACACAAGGTTATTTACGACGCGACACGCACTAAGTTATCCCAACTACAGTTCTGTCCGTAGACGACGAGCGACCACTGCCCGTTGTCTGTCACCATCGGTGCAGCATTCATCGCAATTCCTCAGTCAAGCTAGGGTCCCTGCCTTCCATGAAACGATGGAACTCCTGGTCTTGGCGTTCCTGACGGTCCTGGTCCGTTGGTAGGACCAAGAGCGGCATGGCTGCAGCCGCAACAGGGCTGGCCTGTCGCCAAGTTTGAACCCTGGCGTATCGAGCCAAGAGCTGCTGACGCCGACGACGCGCGCCCGTTGCGGCAGCGGCCAGTAGATCCGCTGCGGCCTTTGGTACGGCTGCGGCGGCAGTTTGCTGGCCTGGATGGACCGGCACGTCCGGTGCTGTCGCTCCTGCGTCAGCCGACGTAATGTCGACTAGTTCTGGTTCCGGTGCGGCTGCACCGGGACCGTCGGCGGCCTGTCGCTGGGGTGGAGTGTCCGGATGCTCTTGGCAATGCTGGCAATCCCAGGGCCCTGGTGCTCCACACATGCACCAGACTACCTGATCTCGGTAACTGGGCGACTTCGTAGATCGCGGGCCCGGCCGGCCTTGTGGTCCGTATCTGTTAAAAGGTAACGGCGTTCTCAGAGTTGGCATTCGTCTATACAAATCGATTGGAAGTTGACCGAGCTCCTCCCAGGTCATTTCTTTGGTCGCAAAGCCCTCCCATAGACAGAGATATTCTTCATCACGTACCCCACGGCGACGGGCAAGTACTTGCTTGATCTCAAACACCATGGTGAAGGGCCTCGTCTCGATGCGCTCCGTCCAACGTCCGGAAGCAGTCTGGTGCTCTCGTCAGATCATCCCCAGTGGTCAGCTCGGTTCACGGCCGAACAATGAGGACGGCTTCACCGGAGGTCACAGGGGAAGGGGGATTGAGGTGTGACGTGTTGGCTACGGGAGCAGAGCTTTGTTGATGTTTCACAATCCAGTACACGATGCAGCACGTTGCTGCAATCATCACGGTTACTGGGACTACTAGTGCCGAATGAGTCAGTTTAGACTGATATCCAAGGTCTCGTGCAGTCTGCAGTTGCAGCTGAAGTTGGGACATCGGAATGTTGACGTCGGGTAAGTTAGACAGTACCGTGGACTCCGCGTCGGCTTCTGGCTGACATAACTGAGCGCGGAGGGTTTGTGTACTTAGCTCGGCTAGGCGGGATAGTTGTTGTTGTAGTGACTGGACGTGGTTAACGTTGAAGCGGGAGGTCTGGGCTTTTATGTTGGGAACTCTAAAGTACGAAGATAATAACGAGCAGCCATCTCTCAAATGTACCAGCTGTGTAGTATTTGTGGTGGTAAAGTCTGATGTGCCGTTTTCGCATACTATTTGCCCCTCTATCGGAGTTCCGGCGACAATGAGCCAAATATTTTGGTCAATTTCTACTACCTTAGGAGTATTTTTCCTCGAAACTAGAGTTTTATATTGTGCGGTGATTTCAGCGGAGTTATGGAAGTATAGTGCTTTTACGCAAGACGAAGTGGTGGTAGTGAATCGTTCGGCACTATAGAAATGGCAGAATGGTAGCTGACGCTTTAGACAGATGCTGATGTTCTCGTCGATTTCTAGACATCTAGCTTTATCTTTGCTAATTGCAAGGTATTTGATTTGTCCTGTGTCGTATCTTGTTTCCAGTGACAAGTGGCGGCTGGGTAAGTTTATATTGAACACCTCGAACACTTCAAATTGGTCTGGGATCGTTACTACCGGAATAGGCAGTAGTACGTATGAGTTTGTTTTCACCATTACCGAAGAGGTATGTATCAGCAGGTAGTATTTTTATACTTCGTCGGGACGGTAAGGGAGCGTTTTTGCGCTGGGTAATGCGCTTTTGATGTGTGACAGAAGGTCACGCAATTGGGCTGGCTCCATAAATGAACGAGACAGAATCCCATGAGCGATTAAGCTAAGTTGGAGTTGCGATTCCGACTGTTGTACACTGGCCTGCTGGATAATGGAGCCAGCTGTTTCAATTACTTTTGTGATTTGACTCTGTAGTTTGATGTATATACCTAGACGTTGTACTTCGTTCTGTTCGAGGTTTGCAATTTTACGAGTGAGATTGTTTACCAGTTGACTGATGTGATTAATTGCATTTCGGTTAATCTGGACCTCTTTTGCTGTACGGTTCATCAACGTTACACTTTCTCCCAAGACGTGTATAATTTGATCATTGTTCACTTCTAACGTGTTCAGTCTGTTGAGGACGGCTTCCAGTTCAGCGTCCGTAGTGTAGTTCGTCGACGTACGGAAAATGAGGATGATCTGCCAGATATTGATGTATACTTTTCTCAAATACATGTAGCGTATGGTTCACATCGATCACTAAATTCGATACACCGGTTTTCGCGATAGGAACATGCACATTCCACGTTTCGTGCGTGGCGTATAACACTCCGCGCGGTATGAACAAAGCTCCGTGGGTAGGTTCAAATACTAGGATTAATAAGATAGGGAGCATTTTGACCACCGTTGACATTCTGTAGCAGAGTAACACTGGTGTCACAGGAGACAGCAGTTGAGTGATGGACACGGCGTCTCACTCGATACGCTTCGTACCAATATTGCACATTCTATTACAGATGACGTCACCGCGTCACCGAAAGTTGGCTTCACTGAGCCTGGTATTAACTCGTCATACTAATTGCAGTAACTCACTTGTACACATTAAATATCATCATTGTCTATTCCAACATCGACTTAAACATTTCCATCTGTGATTTCATCTGTGCCAACATCATGGCGTTCTGGTTCTTTACGAAGGCGGCAAATTCCCTCGTTTTATCTGGTTTGACCGTTATTTGTCCTACGTCAGCATCATACTCAGTGGATGGCGTATCATCATGTATTTGCAGTTTTGTTGGGGGGCAATCATCATCTGAGGTTAATTCGAATGGCCGTTTTTGCTGGGGCTACACCTGATGGGTTCTCTGCTGATTCTCTCAAACGAAGGGCTAATTCCGCCAGGGGTAAGTGATCTTCAGAGCCGCTACCCTGAATTTTTGTGCATTTCGTTGCGCGTGGCTGCGGCTTTTCATTTTCCGACTCGCTAGACGTGGGCAATTTACGTTTTTTTAATACGCTGGGCTGACTCGGCCAGCGGTAATTCGTCTTCGGAATTGCTGTTGGCTGGGGTCTGATCTGATTCGGTTAGCTGGCTGAGCGGTGAATCAGCTTCCCGTTGGTCCGTCTGGACCGGCGGGTCTGGCCTTGTGCCAGTTATGTCTGGGGCCCGTGTCGGCATCTCGATGTCATCATCTGCTGACCGTACTGGCCAGTCTGTGTCCATGAGTTTATAGCCACAACTTGGCTTCTGGCTGCGTTCAGCTTCTGCGCGCTTAGCTAGCCTTGATGGCCGGATGCGTTCGGGAGTGGTGCGGTCGGGTTTGGACCGTTTATTGATCTACTTCATATTACTTGGCTCGTCTATATCCTTCGTGGGTTCCCATGCGGTAGAGGGGTCAGCTAAACGTAGTTTGTGTACGTGTACCATGCGAGTTTTTCCCGTAACTTGATCTCGAATAACGTACTTAACAGCGCTCGTCTGTTTAATTACTCTAAAATATGGTTTCCAAGGTAACGCGAATTTGGTTGAATTGCCAGGTTGTACTGTGGTATCGTAATAATACACTGGGTCTCCTATTTTAAAACTGCGTGGTTTTGCTTTCTTATCTGAATAAACTTCATTTTTGTCATGGCTGTCAACAATATGCGATTTCACGTGACTATAGGCTTCATGTAAGTTGGCTAACATTTTTTGGTACGTAATCGTCTCCGTAGTATTTAACTTTGGGTTGCAATAAATTATCTAAAGGGAGGACTGGGTGTCGACCGTAAAGCGTGAAGAAGGGTTATATTGAATTATTGTGTGCACTCTGATACGATCTGATCTGAAATTGATACGTATACTTAGTGAAGCTGAATATTTGTGAGCGAATAAGTTCGGAAAATGATACCTTGATTAAATAAGTTGAAAGGCCAGCCAACAGTATTATTTAAATACGACTCAAGACACGTGCTCATGGTTTGAGGAAAATATCAAACCATTCTTCAGTGAGTCATAATGAATTGTGTGAGCTCCTCAATGAATTAAGATGCAATAATAGGTTAACTTATATTAATCAAACATTGTTTAACTTAAGCTTACATTCAACTGTAGTATTACAATGAACTCCAATGCATTTTAAAAAGGATGGCACCAACTTAGAAACATAATTTAATGATAGGAATAGCTGATAATTAAATAGACAGTCATTTATAAATATAGTTGGGACTTTAATAACTCGCCCTCAAGGGAATTTAATATTAAAGAATTGATTTTGCTTTTGGAGATTATTTCTTTGACGTATTTTTATTTGAGGAAAATGAAATTATTGCCAGTGCAAGGGCATAATTATTTTATTTGGTTGACATTTGTACCCAGATGAAAGAAAATTATTGGGAACATGTATGTTTGTGGGTATGTATGTTGAGTATCGGTGCAAGATGAGTTTGATTTACTTGAGCACCAAGAGGCTGCTGGATTAGCATGTCACAGCCTATATGGATTCGGTGTAAGATTGGTTTAATAAGCCTGAGCACTAAGAAGTTACTTGGCTAGTAGGCCACTTAGCTCGGGCTAAGCCGTTTGCTTGAGCTCCTGAGAGAGCTCTGACTGTTTGAGCTGATAGCTACTCAGTACTGTCGAGACCTGAGAGTCCAATGACAGGGCAACGCATGCTGATCCCTGGTGTCCTGTGAGATACGCCAGAATGTTTGTGGAGTATGTCTGGTAGAAGTCGTTCCCATTGCTCAACCACCACATGTGATGTGTGATGGAGTGATGCCACGGGTGTGATGACGGCCGGTGGCAGCGCTGGTGCGGCCGTCGTCTGTCAGATGTTTGAATACACTTCCAGGCATCTACTTGTCTTGAGAGTTGCAAGAAAACGCACCAGAAGAACTTCGCCCTACTCGTCGAGCTCGTTCCGACGACACCACTTTCGTTTTTGTGCGACGCCTAATTTGAAGATAAGAGGTCGGGGCTTATAAGCTGCACCGCTGTAATGACGTCACCGCTGGAGCGGCCGTCATCACAGCTATCGCTTAGCTGTCTAACCCAACGTAACATAATCTAACCTAACCTAACCTAAGTTATCGGATGCATATCGACGCAGAATCGCCACTTGTGTTAACACGCGCACTGGTGGGCGAAATCCGGCCACCCCTCCGCTTTTTCGTAGATAACTGCAAATTTTACCGGTGGATATACGCGATTTTCTGTGTACCTGCTTAGAAATGACCGGCACGTCGTTTAAAGTAAGAAAAATGGAATTCAGCCAAAACATTTTTCAAGTTAGGGGCCGTCAAAGTAAAAAAAAGTCCTAGCGCCAGACCACAAAAATCGGCGCTGATACGCTTCCCGTATATTCGCAAAATGGAAGTGTTCTTGGCAACACTAGCGACTTCTTTGATGTACATTGATATGCTGCATAGCTTCAAGGTCATGTTAGGTCACCGAGGTCAAGTCAGGTCAAGGTCATGACAGGTTAATGGAACCAAACTTGATCAACTGGAATGTTGTCATAAATGCACTACTGTTCGTCATTTGTACTGTTTGTCATTGCGTTTCCATACTTTATTCATGTACTTCACTCCTTTCTTCGCGAAGCCGATTGCGCCAAGCTGCCCGACGGAGCAGTCGGGCGGGCGGCCCAGTTCCGGTAACTATAACAGGTAACTGACCTGATAAAGTGCCGCTATATAGGTGGCCTGAGGTCAAATGTCGGGTCTATCATCATTAGTAATGTCCAAAACACCATTGTTGCCCATTTTGGAGCATTTAAACACAATCACAGCGATCCATACCAATGACAAGCCAAGCCACGCAAAACAAGAAAATTTTGTCAAATGTGACCTCATTTGACCTTAAAGATATTGACCTAAGGTCATGACATTTGCACACAATATATTTCACTACCGTACCCATCTACCCTGTGAATTTCGTTCCTCTAGCTTTACTAGGAGCCGAGATCTTAGGGGGGCGGAATCCGCCCCCTCCAGTGCGCGTAATTTTCAGAGGCCCTCCAGGGCGCGGGTTAACCTATCCTAACGTAACCTAACCAGCGCCGTCTCCTTGGAGGTCATTTTACGCTCCCCAAATTTTCCGCCGATAGAAGAAAAACGTCGCGTGGCAGCGCGTCGAATCTTGGCACACCTTTTTCCACGTCAATTTTACACGCGTGAACATTTTTAGGTCAGATAATCCATGTTCACTGAGTTAATTGCGGCCAAGTGAGGTCACCTACAACAAATTAAACCAGTCATCACGCTTTCACGGATAAAGATGCTTGCATACATTTTCAGGCATTTTCTTATCTTGAGAGTTGCAAGGAAACGCACCGGATGAACTTTTGAACTCTTAAAAGTAAAAAAACGCAACTGCGTTCTTCGCGACTTACAATATTAAGGTGAACACTTTGTATGAGGCTAACCATATTTAACGTAACATTTATCCGTGACCTCTATCAATTAGAAGAGAAATCAAGTTGAAAAATTGAAAAAATAAAATATTGCAAATTTCAACATGACATTTTATTTTTGTATGGGAAAACATTTTGGGGCCACCGTCCATTTCGCCTTGCTTTTCGCCTCATAAATAAGCTTTGTTTTTGAAATATCATCTAACATGAACTCCCAGAGGAAAAACATGACGTCAATAGTGACCGCAGGAATCCCCGTAGTTAGTTCACTTTCAGCGGTTTACAATTTGTGGGTTGTTTTTGGCCCTGCTCGTCGAGATCTTTCCGACGATACCACTTTCGTTTTTGTGCGACGCATAGTTTGAAGTTAAGAGAGCGGGCTTATAATTATCCCCACCGTGAGAGGGGGTGTGAAGATGTGAAGATCTGACCGGAATGACGGGACCGGTTAAAACGCAATTATTTTTCACAGATAGATCCAACTGCCACATATGTGCCATGATAGCCATGGAAAAACTGTACCTAAAAAAACTCTTCTCGGGTAAGTGTCAACAGTACGTGTATGCCAGGAAAAAGCTTCATATAAGTCGCATGCAGTGGCGTCGCCACAAAATTCTTCAAGGGGAGGGGGGGCACTGTTGATAGCGGGCCTCCTGCTTCCCGAAAAGTGGCCTCCACTGTGTTAGGGCATCCTCTTGCTTTTTAGGCTCTTAGTATGGTTCCCGAATGGGAACATGATTTCATATTAATGTCTTGTTTGTTCTTGGCATGGTGCATCATTTACGCAAAGCGTAATAACAAGAATCTTTTTTTTTTATCGCTGAGAACTGAGCCATACCAGGGTATAAATAAGCAAATGTAGATAAATAAGTCGGTGCCAAAACAAACGAATATCTTTATGCCTTATCGACAAGAAGATTCTTCCCGCTGGCCTCTAGATTGTAGCGAGCTGGTGGGGCTCGTGCTGAGCATATCTTAAAGATATCTCCCATTGATCAACCCACTTCTTTGTCCGCCAAGTTTAACTGAATATAGCTAGGTTCATCACTACTGTTAGTCATTCCCACCAGCTTGATCTCATAAACAAACTTAAACGATCATTTCTCAGTCCAAGGACGACAATTTCGCGAAGGTGACAACGAGAAGTGGATTGAATTGGTTTTCTGATCGTCATCTTAGGGATAAAAAAAAACATCTGATGCTGGCTGCAAGGCACTTGGCACAGAAGCTAAACTAATAAATCCTGCGCAAATAAATTCACTGTGCTGTACCGTTTTGCAAATGATGTCGTTGAGAAGGTTTTGAAGCTGGGAATCTCTAATCATGCAGGCTGTAATCACAGAAGACAACTTTGTGAGAAGAATATACATTTTAAAACATCATTCCTCCCATTTAAGATGTGGCATCGGTGTTGTTTTGTATATTTGTTAGGGGGAATTTACCTCCGCAATGTTGGCTTTGCTCCATGGGTGTAAGTTTCTGAAAATTATTGGGAAACCAGTGACGCACCTATATTTGCGTCAAGGGGAGGGGCAAACGTATTTGGAGGGGGTCCAACTACTTAATAAAATCTTCCGATTTCGACCACTATTTTGTCAAAGGGGACCTTTTTAAATAAAAGAATTAGTGATCAGCTGACTTATCCTGTGGAGGGGCCTAATCTACCACTATCGTTTCTGATTCGTCGGATTTCAACCCTAGCTCCCCCAACCTGTTCGAATGTATTCTTTTGGTATCCCTTGATAAGTCACCTCGCACTACTGAAATTACACCTACACAAATCACTTTAAAATGTAACATTTCCCAATTTGAGACATTCCAGTTCATAGTGCCCGATCGCCACGACGCGAACGTTAGTGCGCGTGCACGCCCATCTTGCGTATACGGCGCATCCGCCACACTTCGTGCGATGCTACGAATTCTACTGGGCCTCCAACGCTTTGCTAATTGGTGCCACATGATAGACTTGCGCCATATCTGACGTGATCAAATACTTCGTATGGGCGTTCGCTGCGAAAATTCGATTACTTAAATTCGATCAATAGTTCCCTACTTACCATGTTTTATGGTGGAGAAATGCGGATACCCGGCTGAGCTTTAATGCACCTCATATCATTGATTAAACATGCTTCCAGGTTGGCTACCGAACCGAGGCCCTGCCTGAGTGTACTTCTTTGGACCCGTTTCGTATTTCTTCGTCTACGGATGTGTCTTAGGGCTCTAATTCATTTTTGTTAGAGCCCCAACGCATTTTCGAAACGCCTGCTCGTTTTAGGGTTCGTTGCTTTTTTGCGCACCGAATATTTTTGTTTAGTTGTCGGGGCGCTTTCAAAGATCTCGATGTGTTTACTTAGTGCCCGGCATTTTTGTTCGTTTTGGGACCATATTGCTTTTTGCGGCCCCAGCCTCTTTTCAGACCCTTGTGCGGTCGTATGGCCCCTGTGTGCCTTGAGAGCTTGCGGTGTTTTTTTGTGTTTTTTTTTTAGAGTTCCCGGTATATATAGTTATGGCTACAACGCATGTTTTCGGACCCTGCCGCTTTTTTCGAGAATGCGCTTTGAAGGGCCAATCGCATTTTCGGTCCCCGTTGTGCTCTTAGGGTCCTGCTGTGTTTATTTGGGGCTTCTGACGCACATTTGTGGGGCGTCAGTACGATTTTGGGGCTTCGGTGCGATTTTTCTGGGTCCTAGCGCGACTTACCGCACGCAGGCGCGTGGTTCCGGGACCCAACGCCAGTTATCTGGGCTCAACGCGATCTTTGTGGATTTCTTCTGAATTTTCTTTAAATTCCGAATCCCACCCTGATTTTTCGAGTCCCTGGCGCCATGTTTTTGTATCTCACCTCGATTTTCTTCGAGCTCCGGTATGTTTTTCTATGCCATACGCGATTTGTCAAGGCATCTGATGACATGTTCGGTGCTCCAGAATTATTATCTTGACCCGGACTTTTTCTTGCAATCCCTCCTGATTTTCGAGGGCTCCGGCTTTATTTTTCGGATACCGATGCGACTTTGGGGGTCACACGGTGCCTATGCGGGGCCCTAGACGCCAATTGTTGACAACCCCGACGTTAATTTCTGATGCCCAGACCAAATTTGTGGACTACCGATGGGAATTGTGGATCCGAGCGCAACATTTTGTGGGACCGGTTCGAGTTTGTGGGGCGCGCTGTACTTAGCTGTGACCCCAACGCGATCTTGGCGGTTCCTGTTGCAGATATTCGTGCCTCGGAGCGATATTTCTGGGGGCCGCCGTATTTACGTTGAGCCCCTACGCGAATTCTGGTGGACCAACGCGAATTTGTGTGGCCTCAGTGCGACTTTTGGGGGCCTCGGCTCGATTCTTCGGAGCATATCCCTCTTAGAAGGGAGGGGGCATTTGCCCCTTTGATATGTCACTGCGGCCACCGGAGGACTTTTTCAGCCGATGCCACCTTTCGGAGTATAAATGCCCTCAGGGGATTTTTTTCCGGACCTGTTCTTAATTTTCCGGTGCTGGGGTCGATTCGATCGAGTCTCGATGTGAACATTTTGACATCGAGTTCTATTTTTTATAGGTCCTTATGTGATACTTTTGGGTCCTCGTACGATTCTTCGGTCTCCAGGTGCGATTTTTCTTGGGTGCCCTGACACTTATTTTTTTCAAGTGCCCAACGGTTTTGGGGGGGACTTTGCCCCGATTTTTTGGGGGCGCAGAGTGACATTCCGATTGATACTTGATGTTGGGGGCAGCTGCAACCTTTGGAGTCCAGGCGCGACCTTTTTGGTCCCCGGTGAGATTTTCGAGGGCTTCGACGTGACTTTTTTAGTCCAATGCAATCTTTTATGTTCCGACGTCATTTGCTTGGATCCCTAGCGCGAGTTTTAGCGACCTCGACACTTTGTGGGTGTCCAATACGTTTTGGATGCTATTGGTGTCATTGTTGGGGCCCCAGAGTGATTATCCATGTCCGGATTGTTTTTCGTTGCCCCGGCTTCATTTGTGTCCCAATGATACTGTTGGGGAACGGTACGACCTATTGTGCCCCTAGTGTGATTTTCATGGTCCGGGCTTGAATTTTTGGTACCCCAAGGCTCAGCGTGATTTTCAGGGACCCCGGCCGGATATTTTTGGGCCCATATCGTGATTTTCAAGTACCCCGGCACGACTCCTGCAAATTCAGGTGCTTCTAGCAAATTATAGACCTCCTCTCGCGTCTTAGGGGTCCCGTCTCATTTCCTGGAGCCTCTTTACCGGTTTTGGACGCCTTCTCGTGCGTCCTACCCTCCTCCAAATTCAATGGTCCTCCTCTCCCGTTTTGGAGGGCCTCCTCCAACATCCTGAGGCCACTTTAACATGGCATGAGACTTCCTCTCATGTTCCAGGGGCATCCTCTGCCAAATTAGGGGCCTCCTGCCACGCCTCGTGGGCCTCCTCCTTTGTCATCGCAAAGCTTACCCGTCTTGAGAGGATTTTCAATTTTGTAAACCTCGCCTCCTTCCATACCTACTACCTACCACTCCCACCTTAAGGGCCTTCTCTCATTTCCTGGGAATTCCTTCCGGTCGTCGGGGCCTCATTCGGCTCTGGAGACCTCCTACTCCATCTCGAGGGACTCCTCTCGAGTCCGGCAGGGGCATCCTTTTCTCTTCTAGAGGCCTTCTTTGTCAAATTAGGGGCCTCCTCTCACGTCTTCGGGGCCTCCTGTTCTGCGTTTTGATTCTATCTTTGCCCATTTTAAGGGTGGCCTCTTATCTCCTGGTGGACTCCTGTCCTCTCTTAGGTGCCTCCTCTTCTAAACAAGCAACCTTTCCTATCTTAGTTACTTTGTCATTTCCTGGGGGCCGTCTTTCTCGCCTGGGAGCCACCATCCCTCTTATCTAATTACCCTTCTCTCTTATTTTAGGGGCTTCCTCGTTCATCATAGGGTCTCATTTCCAATCTTATATCGTCCTCTTTCGAATTAGGTGCTTCCTGCCACTTTTCTGGATCATCCTTTTCTATCTCGGTGGACCCTTATCCGTCTTGGGGACTGCTTTTGCGTCTCCGAAACCTCATCTCATATCCACTGGCTTTCTCTTCCGTCTTTGGGCCTCCTCTCATTTCCTGAGGTCTCCCTGCCGTATTGGGCCCCCTTTGCAATCATAGGGGGTCTCCTTTGCAATCCTGAGGATCTCCTTTGCAATCCTGGGACCTCCTTTGCAATCCTGGGGGCCTCCTTTGCAATCTTGGGGACCTCCTTTGCAATTATGTGGGCCTCCTTCGCAATCCTCAGGGCCTCCTTTGCAATCCTGGCGGTCTCCTTTGCATTCCTGGGGGTCTCCTTTGCAATCCTGGAGTCCTCCTTTGCAATCCTGGGTCTCCTTTCAGTATGAGTCCTTCCAATCCTGTGGGCCTCCTTTGCAATCCTGGCCCCAAGGCACCTCCTTTGCAATCCTGGAGGCCTCCTTTGCAATCCTGGGGGTCTCCTTTGCAATTCTGAGGCCTCCTTTGCAATCCCGGGGCCCTCCTTTACAATCCTATGGGCCTCCTTCGCAATCCTGAGGGCCGTCTTTGCAATACTGGGGCCTCCTTTGCAATCCTGGGGGCCTCCTTTGTAATCATGGAGGCCTCCTTTGCAATAATGGGATCTCCTTTGCTATCCTGGGGCCTCCTTTACAATTCTGGGGCCTCCTTTGCAAACATGGAGGCCTCCTTTGCAATCCTGGGCGCCTCATTTGCAATCCTGGGGGAATCCTTTGCAATCCTGGGGCCTGCTTTGCAATCCTGGGGGCCTACTTTGCAATCCTTGGGGCCTCCTTTGCAATCCTGGGGCCTCCTTTGCAATCCTGGTGGCCTCCTTTGCAATCCTGAGGGCCTCCTTTGCAATCCTGGGGTCCTTTGTAATCCTGGAGGACTCCTTTGCAATCCTGGGGCCTCCTTTGCTATCCTGGGGGCTTCCTTTACAATCCTGGGGCCTTCTTTACAATCCTGGGGGCCTCCTTTGCATTCCTGGGGGCCTCTTTTTCAATCCTGGAGTCCTCCTTTGTAATCTTGGGGTCCTCCTTTGCAATCCTGGGGCATTTTTTTTCAACCCCGGGGGCCTCCTTTGTAATCCTGGAGGCCTCCTTTGCAATCCTGGGGGCCTCCTTTGTAATCCCGGAGGCCTCCTTTGCAATCCTGGGGGCCTCTATAATATAATATAATAAAACGCGCCCCTAAACACCAATTCATCATCATTGGGGCCTCCTTTGCAATCCTGGGGGCCTCCTTTTCATTCATGGGGCCTCCTTTGCAATCCTGGAGTCCTCCTTTGCAAACCGGGGGGCCTACTTTGCAATCCTGGGGAGTCCTTTGCAATCCTGGGGGACTCATTTGCAATCCTGGGGGCCTCCTTTTCAATCATGGGGGGCCTCCTTTATAATCCTGGGGAATCCTTTACAATCCTGAGGTCCTCCTTTGCAATCCTGGAGGCTTCCTTTGCAATCCTGGGGCCTCCTTTTCAATCCTGGTGTCTCCTTTCCAATAATGGGTCCTCCCTTGCAATCCTGGGGCCTCCTTTGCAACCCTGTGGGCCTCCTTCGCAATCCTGAGCACCTCCTTTGCAATCCTGGTGGCCTCCTTTGCAATCCTGCGGGTCTCCTTTGCAATTCTGAGGCCTCCTTTGCAATCCCTGGGCCTCTTTTACAATCATATGGGCCTCCTTCGCAATCCTGAGGGCCGTCTTTGCAATACTGGGGCCTCCTTTGCAATCCTGGGGGCCTCCTTTGCAATCCTGGGGGCCTCCTTTGCAACCATGGAGGCCTCCTTTGCAATACTGGGATCTCCTTTGCTATCCTGGGGCCTCCTTTACAATCCTGGGGCCTCCTTTGCAAACATGGGGGCCTCCTTTGCAATCCTGGTGACCTCTTTTACAATCCTACGAGCCTCCTTTGCAATCCTGGTCGCCTCCTTTGCAATCCTGGGGGACTCCTTTGCAATCCTGGGGCCTGCTTTGCAATCCTGGGGGCCTACTTTGCAATCCTTGGGGCCTCCTTTGCAATCCTGGGGCCTCCTTTGCAATCCTGGTGGCATCCTTTGCAATCCTGAGGGCCTCCTTTGCAATCCTGGGGTCCTTTGTAATCCTGGAGGACTCCTTTGCAATCCTGGGGCCTCCTTTGCAATCCTGGGGCTTTTTTTTCAATCCCGGGGCCTCCTTTGTAATCCTGGAGTCATCCTTTGCAATCCTGGGGACCTCCTCTACGATCCTGGGCGCATCCTTTGCAATCCTGGGGGCCTCTTTTGCAATCCTGGGGGGCTTCCTTTGAAATCCTGGGGGCCTCCTTTGCATTCCTGGGGGCCTCCTTTGCAATCCTGGAGTCCTTTGTAATCATGGGGCCTCCTTTGTAATCATGGGCCTCCTTTGCAATCCTGGGGGCCTCCTTTGCAATCCTGGGACCTCCTTTGCAATCCTGGGGGCCTCCTTTGCAATCCTGGGGCCTGCTTTGCATTCCTGGGGGCCTACTTTGCAATTCTTGGGGCCTCCTTTGCAATCCTGGGGCCTCCTTTGCAATCCTGGTGGCATCCTTTGCAATCCTGAGGGCCTCCTTTGCAATCCTGGGGTCCTTTGTAATCCTGGAGGACTCCTTTGCAATCCTGGGGCCTCCTTTGCTATCCTGGGGGCCTCCTTTACAATCCCGTGGCCTTCTTTACAATCCTGGAGTCCTCCTTTGTAATCTTGGGGGCCTTCTTTGCAATCCTGGGGCTTTTTTTTTTCGATCCCGGGGCCTCCTTTGTAATCCTGGAGGCCTCCTTTGCAATCCTGAGCGCCTCCTCTACGATCCTGGGCGCATCCTTTGCAATCCTGGGGCCTCCTTCGGCACGGACGTCACAACTTCAAAGGCGGCATCGGGGAAAAACAACTAACGGCGAACAAGGCTAATCGCCTGGCACCCTCCTTCCCTCCGCGCCCAGCTGGCCACTAGAGGTGCGAAAACAAGCTGATCCAGATCAACAGAAGGGTCGGTGACCCAGGTCTGGAACACCGCCAGCTAAGAGGAAAATTTCCAGTCCCGGCAGACCATCCTGGCGGCCCCAGGCGACTTTAGAACATACCCGGCCTAAGGGGAAGAAAAAAAATGCACTCCCACCAATCAAAAAACAAGAACACAATCCGAAGCCCTGGGAGTGGCCAGCGGATGGAAGAGGCGGGGCTTCCGAAACTCGAACAAAACTGGAAGACCGACAGAAAACGGTCTCACATCCTCAGATGGGACGAGAGTCTCTGAAGCAGCCGAGAAGAGAGAAAACCGCGCACCAAATCACCGGCGAAAATGTGAGTGCTTTACAGACCGACGCCTTCCCTCCATCTTCGGGCTACCCAATGGCCGCTACACATCGAAACCGTGCAGACTCTCCCCGCCCGGCGCCGTCGCCCCAACCCACGAGAGTACCGCCCGGTAGTTGATGGGGTGATTAGCCGGGGAGGGACGTGCGAAGCGGACGGTGGCGTTGGCGTCACACAGGGTAGGGTAGGTAGGCAATGCCTACCTACCTAGGCTACTAGGCATGTATGGGGGAGGGGGTTGGATGGCGAAGACGTGTGCCAGGAATCGGTCCCGGTCCTGTTGGCGTGCAATGTAAATACATGTAAATATATTACCCGTGATGATAGAAATGTTTGAGTGCACCAGCAGACACGAAGCAGTTGCCCAGCCATTGACGGGCGGGATTAGCGGTGACAGGAATACTTGGGATAAGTACTTGGTATAAAGCAAGGGGGCATAGTTTGCAATACCGAGCAGGGGTACTATGCACACATCAGATCCTCACATCCTCTCCGTAGGACCTCGGGCTGCAGTGGGTCCTGGAAATGGCCATCGCTCAGTCTGATATGCCGTACGTTGAAAACTGTACGAGCAATATCCACCTTCAGGCCCCTGGGCTGGGTGGGTCGTGAAAATGACCATCGCTCAGCCCAATATGCCGTACGTTGAAAACTGTACGAGCAATATCCACCTTCAGGTCCCTGGGCTGGGTGGGTCGTGAAAATGGCCATCGCTCAGCCCAACATGCCGTACGTTGAAAACTGTATGTGCAATATCCGCCTTGCCACCGACACCGGGCCAGAATGGATCGTGCAAATGATTATCGTTCGGTCTGACAGCAAGCACGTTGAAAACTGTGCTTGCAATATCCATGTTTTTTCCCTCCTCGTCCAAAGCGTTCGACCTTCACATTCACCGGAGCTAAAGAGGTAATGTTATAGTCTGACTACCCACCGTTATCCACAAACCCTGGGGGCGCCTCCAGACGTGCATTGAGTGACGTAACTTTCGGGGTAAATCAGATGGCATTGGGGTTAGAAGCCGAAGGTCGAGTCACCGACCCTCCTTGGGGTGGGGGGGGGGACTAACGTCAATGGATGACGTAAGGAATACGACCCTCCCGAAGCGACGCAGGCGTAGTAGATACCTCAGCTACCAGGTGGACGGAGGGGAGGATATTTACGTCTAAACTGAATGATGATCCGTGTGATGGGGTTGAAAAGCACGTGCCGCGGCGTTCCTCAGGAGTTGGTTCCCTGTTGTCACCATATACCTGTGAAGGCGGTGTAAATATACACAAAGTATAATATGGTCACTTGCGTGCCGGGCTCTTCTCCCCCACCCCCCTTTGTGTTGCCCTGATCTCAGGAGGTGGTACCGGACTTGGCAAAGGAATGGCAACCATGCTCAGCCAGCTCGGAGCTCAGGTCTGTATAATGAGCAGGTCAGTACCGTGCAGTGCTGGCTTCTCTATGGGAAACGTGACGGACGCATTGCGCTGGCCATATGTTTCTTGCATTGCATAGCAAGAGGCAGTGTAAGGCTTCCTTCCATCCACTATGAGGTTCACCCAATGGAAGTGCCAGTGCCAGATATGTTCGTGATTTGTGGCAACACTTATCCCACTGATGTAAGGTGCCAAGAAGATATCTTGCAAAATATAGCCCTCGGTACAAATATTGATTACCATGCGCAAGGAAAAAATAAATGTTAGGGACTCTCCCGAGCAAAATCCATGAATTATTTCACACTAACGAATATCATCTAGGGGATGGAAGACCCAAATACTCCAAGAAACCACTTTGCAGCAAGTTGTATTGTCCACATTATCCACATTAGTTGTATTGTCCACATATGCAAGTTGTATCCACATTATCCTGATAAGGTCGTCGTTTCCCAGGGGTCGTTTGATAAGGCCGTCGTTTCCTAGTTCCATTCTGCATCTTGTGATTCTGATGAATAGCTTGCTGATTCTGACGAAGCTTGCATGGTAGTCTAATAACACGTTGAAAAAAAACAACTTAGCACGCTCCTCCTTGACTGATCCTCCCTGTCCCGCTGGGAACCGGACTTGCTGTACCTGTTTGGTTATAACTAAAGGCCGATGCACTGACAAAAATGTGGTGTACGAAATCGTTCGTGAATTGTGTAGTGCCACTTATATTGGAGAGAGCAAACGGCCTGCACGACTATGATTCATGCACATTTGCGTTTTTTTCTTCTTTACAACAGAACAGCTGATGCGCCACTAGACGACCACGCAATCACGTCGCCCGCATTGTACGGATGGCAATCCTTTTAGCATATCATTTTTACAAAAGACGAAGGACCATGCCCATGTGAAAATATATGGGGCGATTCTTATGAGGGATATGAATCCAGCTCTGAACAGCAATGTAGGAGCTTTCTTTTGTTGTAATTTTGTGATGATGTAACATTGCAAATGTCAGTGTCGTTTATTCAAGACACATGTTATGTTTATATGGTCACATAGCTTAATAGTTTCGTTTTCCGGATGTCTGGTGCCAGGCAATGACGATTTTTTTCATGCTTCTGATTCTGATGAAGTTCGGTGCATGTACAAATAAGGCCGTCGTTTGTGTAATTCAACGCTCACAGCCAAGCATTCTCAGCTAGATGAATCCCCCCCCCCCCGACGAGGCACCACCTTTCTGTGGTGGGGGATTGCGTACCCCAATGACCCGGCGGGCCAGTCCACCGGTCCACCGGCGAGGGGCCTGACTAGGAGTGCCACACTCTTCCTTCCATCAATACGCTCCCACTCCAATGCCCATCCCATCTCGATATCCACTTGACCCTACAACACCAACTATCCATACTATGAGCAGGTAGGACAACTTCCCCGGTCCTGCCTACCAGCCCAGTTGTATCGGGGTAGTCGCCCCCCCCGGCCCGCCCCCGGGGTTGACGGAGTCCTGGAGGATGAGGTCCTCCGTCGCACGGTGCTAGTTGTGACGGGGGAGCAACACGCCTCTTTGGTCACGATATCCCGGAGGGGCGGGCGGGTCCGTAGGGCCCCATACGGGCCAAGAGACATGTCGCCTCGGGCTGGGGCCTGGGTCTCTTTCCAGTGTCTGCTGGCCCGGGCGGCGGGGGTCAAGGGGTGGGCGGCGCTGCTAGTATGGTCGGGGTGGTGAGTCTCTCTCTCTCTCTCTCTCTCTCTCTCTCTCTCTCTCTCTCTCTCTCTCTCTCTCTCTCTCTCTCTCTCTCTCTCTCTCTCTCTCTCTCTCTCTCTCTCTCTCTCTCTCTCTCTCTCTCTCTCTCTCTCTCTCTCTCTCTCTCTCTCTCTCTCTCTCTCTCTCTCTCTCTCTCTCTCTCTCTCTCTCTCTCTCTCTCTCTCTCTCTCTCTCTCTCTCTCTCTCTCTCTCTCTCTCTCTACCTCTCTCTCTCTCTCTCTCTCTCTCTCTCTCTCTCTCTCTCTCTCTCTCTCTCTCTCTCTCTCTCTCTCTCTCTCTCTCTCTCTCTCTCTCTCTCTCTCTCTCTCTCTCTCTCTCTCTCCACCCCTCTGATTACCGTCCTCTCAGACCTACCCGTGCGGTCAGGTCATTGCCCGCTCTCAACCTGCTCAAACCACATACTCGTCCACCCTCCCACTATCTTCGCCCCGACCCATCTTCCGGCAGCCGGTAGCGCCGACGTGGTGATAGGAAAACGTAGTATCTGAGAAATGGTTTTGTTTTTATTTGTTTTCCAAACTCGCCCGGAAGCGACTTTGCAACCTTGTTACACATCTTCGTACACGATACGGGAACGATCCCAAGTCAACTTCGCAAAATTCATTCACTAGCCGGTGCAGTTGCACCAGCCGTTGGGTGGTCCCCACCCCCGGGGGGATGGAGCCGCCGACGCTCGGCTGGCCGGTGATGGCCGCCATCGCAGGTGTTGCGACGGCTACCAGCGAGGCGGACTGGCCCTCCTGAGCCGCGCTCCGTCCAGCCACCAGATCCCTCAAAAGGGCCGCGAGGGCACCTTCACATAATAAGGGGGCCAGGCGCGTTGCCCGGTCCTCCGGCACCAGCCATGTGGTAAGCGCCGCCGCTTGCACGAGGGCGCTGTCGAGCAGGGGTGGCAGCGCGACACGTCGGGGGCGTAACCTCGCCAGATGGCATACGCCCCCCCCCCAAACTCGTCCAAGAAGGACGCAGCCCGGTTGACGTCCCTGTAACAGGATCAAGTGGTTAACAAGAGTACGAGGGCCGACGCGACCAACTCCTTCCCCGATAAAGCCGTAGTGAAACTCGACATTGCGACATCAGAACGCGCCCCAGGATAAATGACGCCTTCTTGGTTTAAAGAAAGAAAAGAAAAACCACAAATGTTGGGTGAAGGGAAAGTCACTATTCCGTTTCTCTCCAAAGGAGAGAGTGCTGGGCGGTTTCGGAATTCGGATAAATATATGAAAACATTCTGAAAAGGGGGGGGCGACACTAACGACACCATGACACTCCGGGAGGGGGAGGGGGGACTTACCGCAAGGCCACCTCGTGACGATCTCCGTGCCGGTCTGGGTGAAGGGCTTTCCCCAGCAGTCTTCGCCTCGGGGCCACAATCTCCCGGAGGTGGGGAAGGCCCCGAAAGTCGTCGGGCCCAAGGTCCAGAACGACCTCGGGCAGAAATCGGGGGATGTCGTCTGGGTCCTGGTCGACCAGCCGGGCGAACATCAGCTCGGCCTCGGCCCTCTCCTCTTCACTGAAGCAGCGTTCCTCTTCGGACGACATAGTGGGCGCAAGTGATAGGGAGAGCGAACGGCGGAGACGAGGCAGACTCCCAGGACATCCGGGGGCGGGGCTATCCGATCCTGCCCTCAGGGTCACCCCGCCCACTTGGGATCCCCCTCGAGGCGGAGCCCCTCGCTCGCTGGGGTGTGGCGAAACCGAAGCGAGGCAGACGACCTGCGAGCCGTCCTCTTATGGACTGAACGTTCCAGGGTAAGGGTAATGAGTGTCAAAGCCAATTTTTAACTTGTCTAGAATATTAATGTTGTTTGAGATATATAAATATATGATCTGCGCTTGGATGATGTCGAATTGCGAGAGGGTGCGACGAACGGACACTTCGGGGGCATTAGCACATGCTCTGATTCTTTGACTGCGAAATCCCGCTGGACTCTGTGATCCAGGGGCAGTGTTGGATTTTCACTTCTCGTTCTTGGATTCGGAGTGTATAATCTTTGAGTTCATGCAATTACGGAGTGCATAATGCCTGGTAACCATGGGGTGAATACAAATTACTGAGACAAAGAAATAAAGTCTTGTTTTTCCATTCAAGAAGCATACATTACAGGTGTTTCATCCCACACAGCCTAAGTATGCCGCCTGATGCTGGATCACATAAAAATAGTATTCACTGAGAATACAAACTTCACATAGCAGTCATATGTGTTGTGGTGCTGGAAAAGTGTTAAATATACTGTCATTGGCAAGAAGTGATGCATTTAATCGTGATTGATTTTCCATGCGAGTTTGAATATATTTCAACTTCAGGTATGTAGGTATATTACTATGATGAAATATATTATTCAAGCTTAGGGTATCCACAAGACACGTCTTACACAGTTTACCTCCATGAAGCAAACAAATTGGTTAGGCTTCATTAAGTTATGATAAGTTGGGCTCTACTCTTAAGTTGGACAAGTTTTCATATCCAATGCGTTTTTATATTTCAAGAATTTGTTTTTCAACAATGAACCAGGCAAGGTTAGGTTATGTCAGGTTATGTTCTTTAATTTGCATTTTTTAAAGAAAAATACTGATTGAAATTTTTCCTTTTTCAAGAGAATTGTTCTTTTTGCATTGAAGGTTAGGCTAGGTTAGGGTAGATTATGCCACATTTTTTATTTCCCAAATTAATTTTTACACTATATTACCCAACTCCAAGCCCATTTATTGGTGTTGTTTTGCCTGCCAACTGGAAAGTATGTATTTACAGTGGAAGTGAGTGGTCATGTAAACCACATTTTTAAACATGGCATTGGAAAAAGGAATTTAAATAACCCAAAATTAACCTAAACTGCAAATTTACAAATAGAAACAAAGTGATGATGAACAAGAATTATGCCTTTCACATCAGGAACCACAAAACCTCAATATCCCTTATAGAAAATGATTGGTCCTGAACCCTGTGCTGATGAAGAATGCCCATGGCATGGTTGGATTTAAAAACATAATGTATCAGGACTGCAAAAAAAATGTTTCCAATAGGAAATTTGAATCCATTCATTCCATGCACCACCATAGGCATTATGTTAAATTTGGAAATCATTATGTCGCATTGGCAACAACAAAAGTGTACAAATTTACACCTGTGATTAGCATGCTCCAACTGTTACCCATCGAAAGCCAGCATTAATAGCAATTAGCCATATTCGCCGCAATAGAATCGGCAGAAAAAAACAGAATTCCTACAAGGGGTATGTCAGACAATAGGAGTCACAGAAGATAATAAAGCAGCACCTACCAGTTACTATTCCCACAGCACCTACTCTTTTCCCCGAGGCGCACACCTGAGGAGAACGAAAACAGAAAAAATAACAATAGCCTCCTCCCCGGCTTCGTACCTTGGCTGTTGCCTTGGCTGACTCGATAGGCCTTGGGCTGGCCCAAGGCCGGCTGGCCTTAACCTTCATCAGGGCTGGCTGCGACTTGTGTTACATTGTCACAAAAATAATGCAATCGAGACAAGCTGCTCTTTTACCTTTGTCAACAAAGATTTCATCCCATTGGCTGAGTTCAAACCATTAAGCCAATCAGCAGCCTCCGTACAGTCAGCCGGAGTTGACGAAAGACCAGTAAGCGGCTCGTAACCACCCCGCATTTAGCAGCGTATAAGAACATGACGGCTAAATTTCCATTTTCCCGGAGTGGGAGAAATTAGTTGTCGGAGTGGCATAAACACTATTATTGCCACCAGTTTGTGGTGTATTTAAACAATGTAGGTCATGAAATGGAAGGACACCGAAATTTCTGGTTATATCGTGGTCCATTTGACTGTAAAATATAACCAGATTTGAAGAACGTTTTGGTACCATTTAGGTCATTTTCTTGCGTAAAATCCATCGGATATCTTTTTTGTTTTATTGCTCTGGACTGGTCCAGGATGCAAAACGATCAGTTTTGTTCATGTCAAGTTATGTAGAACATCTCAATCTTCAAAGAAACATAAAGGAATGCATTATTTATGGCCTTTCTTGGCCGTAGTTTAAAAAGCTCCGACCGGAGTGGGAGCTAGAGAGCCGCGAATCCATCGAATCCAAGAAGCGCCGTTCGGGTCTGGCCAGTCTGGGAATGGTGGTTTCCCTTCATTAGGCGAGCCGAGAATAGAGGTTTCTTTCACTTGGCGAGGAATTTTTCTTGTATGCACCGAGTTGCCCACTGGATGGAAAGAGACGAAAGAGGCTCGTTGTAGGCATCGCCAACCTTGGTAGGAACGACCTACGTATCTATTATCAATATCTTCGCCATTGAAATTATTGGCTGGGATAAGCCTCGTGAGTTGTATGATGGGATATAGTCCGATAATTCAGGGACCAGGTAGTGAGACTACTAGTTGATCTCGTGTAGTATCGGCCGACGTAGGAACTGAAGCCCAATTGAGGTTTCTTGAAATTTAATTATTCTTGTTGGTGCAAACTTCAGTATCAAATCAGAAATATAGCTACCTAGCTAGAATGATGTATGCATAACCAGCTTAATGTTGAGAAGTATGGGTAGCCATAGCAAAATTGTGATTCCTTATATTTTGCAGTGGTGCACATCGGTATCCCTCTGTTGGTGCCCATTAGGGTGTCCCAAATTTCACTAAGTTTTTCAAATCACTTCGGATACACCGGCATCCCGTTCTTTGACTCATCTGAACCTCACACACCAATTTGCAGAGTAAACTACCGGTAAACATGATTGCCGCATGATTAAAAATGTGTAGGCCCACCACGGCCTTACCCGAATTACAGCCCTTACGATTTTAAATGAGCTCAACCTTCACATTGACAATTACCTGGATCTAATCTTGTACCTCGCTTCATGATTGGAACACGTCGTAACATTCACCTACATTTTCCTGTTTCAGACGTCCGCTCGTAGAACCACTACCGTCCGAGAAGAAACTTCATTGAGCTTGTTTTCTTATACGCTCTGCCACTAGACAGAACTGCAATGGGACGACCTGTGGGATCGAAGAATGTGTCAAGTGTTCGAGCGGGCAACATCATCGAGAACAAACGTCGATCTGGTGCAACTGAGCGCACAAAAGATGTAGCAAAAGCGAAGAAGAAAACTGACGGCAAGAAGATAAATTCGACAGTAAGCCACCGAAACAAGGCAGACGACATCGTGGGCAAACCGATATATTTTTTCCCTTTTACTAAGCTCCCCCAGAACAAAGTAGTTGTTCAACGGTATCTTTCACTTCGGGAGCAACACACGCGCAAGAGTAGAGACGCGATAGCCCGTGAGATAACGACCGAACTGATCAACCTAATATGGGTACCGAGTGAAATCCCAGTGGTAACGCCTAAAATTTGCAAGAAACGGGTCTTAGAAGTACTTCGGACATATCGCAGATTTCAAAGTCTGAAGAGCAGATTTCAAAGTCTGAAGAAATCCGCCAAGACCAACCAGGCAGTGAAAGAGTTCCAAGCATACATGTCTCAGTTGTGTGACCTGAGTCCAAGTGACCTGCTTGAGAGGCTGAAAAAAGAGGAGTCGCCTGCAAACTGAGTGGATGGAGGACTGGAAGTGGTATCAACAGATGTGTCTAGAAAGTCAGCCAGGAGTCCTTGCTGGACGAGACATAGTGATGGAGATGAGAATGAAAGCAAGAGACAAAAGGCGCAGTCGTCAACAAAGCAAGGAAAGTCAGAGTCACGGTCAATCAAGAGCCGAGGCCTCGTCGTCATCAGACTCTGATGACAGTGACGGCGACAGCGAATGGGTTGGCGGGAAGCGAAAAAGAGCAGCTGGTAAAAGAAGCCTGCCGGATGAACTCTCTGCAACTCATGATCGTTTGCAAATGAGTTTCCGGCAACGGGCCATGGCGTCCGCCCACGCTATCTCTGCGACAGGCGGAGACATAAGCAACATCTCACTTTCCAAGAGCACTTTGCATAGGCAAGCAAAGACATCCCGACTAGAGAAATCCACTGCGCTCAAAGGAGAATTCGTTCCCCCCTCTCATCCAGTCATTCATTTTGATACAAAGCTCGTCGCACCCAAAGGAAAAGATCCGGAAGAGCGGGGTGCTATCCTTGTAAGTGGAGGTGACGAGTTGCCGCAACCAAAGCTGCTCGGGATCCCTAAGCTGCCAAGCAGCAGTGGGGCTGATGTCGCAGAGGCAGTTCTTGAGCAATTAGCCAAAGACAAAGTCAGCCCAACATCAGTGACGGGCTTTGTATATGACACCACAGCTTCCAACACGGGCAAGAAATCAGGCGCCACATGGAGGCTTGAAAGGGAAATTGGTCATGCCGTGCTCGGTCTTGAGTGCCGCAGACATGTGCAAGAAAGACACATATCTCATGCGGCATCTGCCGTATTTGGCGCAACAAAAGGGCCGTCGAAGACTCTTTACAAAAAGTTCCAGAAGTCCTGGTCGAAGCTGGACAAAACGGCACACTTGAAACGTTTTGACTGGTCAGTTTATGAGGACGGTAGCTTCATGCACAAAAAAGCGAGAAGTGTGCTGAACTGGGCAGAAAAACACATGAGGTCATCCTCGTTCCCGCGAGACGATTACAAGGAGCTGTGTTGCCTAGTTGTTGAGTATCTCGGTGGGAACCTGTCTGGGAAACCTCAGCTACGCAAGCCGGGTGCCATGCACGAGGCTCGGTTCATGGCCGACGCTCTCTACATTCTGAAGATGGCGCTGCTGTCAGATCAGCTGGACCTCACACCAGAAGATGTCAACAACATCAGGAAAATGGCAGATTTCATAGCGCTCTTCCACGCGCCCTACTTTCTGAGGTCTGCACTCGCTGCCGCAGCTCCCGGAGATGATCTGGCCTACTTTAAGGAGATGCAAAAACTGAAGAAGCTGGCTGAGTTCAGGCAAGTCGCAGACGCCGTCATGAAGTCCATCCAGAGGCATACCAGCTATCTGGAATCTTCTGCTGTGGTATTTGCTCTGTTCAATGACGAACTGCCAGCACAGAAGCGACAGGACATTGCAACGGCGTTGTCCTCCATCCCAAGGCCTGCTACCGTAGCCATGGGGAAACCAGATGCTGTAAAACTCTGCAACGTAGCAAAATTGGCATCATTGGTAGGGCCAAGATCATGGCTGCTGTTCATCCTTCTAGATGCATGCGCCCTCGAATGGTTGCAAGAGCCTGTCGAAGAATGGAAAAATATATCAAGCTATAACGCAGTTCATAAATACGTCAACAGCCTGGCAGTTGTGAATGATGGAGCGGAGCGTGGGGTAAAGCTAGCACAAGAGCTGATCGACAGAACAGAAGATGAGGACCAGCTGCAGGCGCTTGCCCAGGTGGTAGCATGGCACAGGTCGAGCTGCGGTCACACGAAGAAGGACTACACGGGTCTGTAGTGGTAGACGGATCTCAGAGCAGGGTACGATGGCGTTACGTGGTAGACGGATCTCAGAACAGGGCACGATGCCGATGGCTTTAATACGCCTGGCTTTAATACAGATGGCACCGTTCAATGTGTTTCTTTGGCGTGTCATATTCCGCGGACGGTCCGATTTGAAGCGAGTCGCTTTGGGCACCAACGCGAAATCTTTATTGGTTTACATACTCCTGGACGAAATCAGGGGTATATAAAATCACTCACACCAAAATTAAAATGGGCACTGCCCCCCCACACACACACATCCGTATCTACATCAATGAAATAAAACTGTTAACGTAATGCTCCATCTAAATGTGCGTATAACTGGGCATCAGAGAAGCTAATATTGCTGCGTTAGTTAAATAGGTATCCGATTTTGCGTGGGGAGACTGCAACGTTGCATCATCATATAACACCAAATGTAAGTAAAACTTCAGAGCGCTAGCGGCAATCATGTTTACCGGTAGTTTACTCTGCAAATTGGTGTGTGAGGTTCAGAAGACTCAAGAAACGGGATGCCGGTGTATCCGAAGTGTTTTGAAAAACTTCGTGAAATTTGGGACACCCTAGTGCCCATGCATGCAGTGGCACAACCTAGGACAGGGGACCCTCAATGTTTGCTTTGCTTCTCAAATGACTTCAACTTTTAACATGGGACTCTATGGAGTGTGCCCCCAATCTATTTCACCCTGCCCATTGCCTTTCAGGTATTCCCCCCCCCCCCCAATAATTTTCATAAATGAACATCCATAACCTGGAAAGAGTATTTTCATAAGTGTGTTCTTAGTGTGTTGGATTTGGATGGAAGAACCTTTCAGCTTGCTTTGTTTTGTTTTGGAAATAAAGCTTTCATTTTTGTAAGACAATATATTTTCAGGAATAAGGGATTGGTCCCCTTCAGTGCACGGATACAGTAACTCACAAGCATTGTTGTGATCTAACTAAATGTTTCAGGAAATTGTGAAGTGTACCCCACCTCATACCCCAATAAACTCCATTATTTGGATTTTTTGTCCCTGCAGCTTCCTGAACATTCCTATGCCATGACAAATCATAATATATGTCCACAAATATTTTGAGGATGTGATTGCTTTTGTGATTTGCAAGTTGTGTATGGACCTCTCTAGTTCTCTAGTTCTGTCTAGCCTTGCATTCTTCTGAACACTACTGATTCCAGCATTTTCACAAATGAACAATGTACACATGGAGGAATGGCTGTTTATTAATTCACATGTTTCAGACAATTGCATACCACCTGCACCATTTCATGGAACAAGTACATTGGTATTAATGTTGTATACAGATTGCAGAGTGATCCTTAAGCATCTGCTGTCATCTGTTGCACATGCTAGCAAGCTGGCACTCGTCTAGTCTTGCTTGCATCTAATTTTCTGTTCCACTTCTGCATCCTCTTGGAATGTTGCTGCAGCTCTCATGGTCACCTGAAATAACAAATGTGCATTATCTTCAATGATGTTGCCAAGTTGCTGTGGCAAGGACATAACATGGCTAGACAAGATGAAGAGCACCAAAACTAGAAGGGTTTTTCATTGTCAGCCACTTATTACCATATGTTATAGGCCCTTGGAGCATGCTGCATCCTCTGCTTCATCACAATCCAATAATACTATTGGATTACGACAGCTGGTTGAGATTGCTGTTTAAGCAAGGCTCTTCACGATATATCATGTAATGTAAGGAGTGGATTTTTTTGGGGAGTGTATAATTCTTTGGATGACAAAAGTTCCAAAAAAGGACCATATTTCGAACACTGTCCAGGGGCGCAGACTGGGGCGGGCACAGTATGCAGGTCGGATGGGCTGTCGAGCCCCACCTTGCGTCCGTCGAGTTTGGCGCAGAACAATAGGATAATGCAAACCACTGCACGTTCGTGAGTCCGCCCCCCGGTTCGCTATACGTTTGGACACGGAGCCGTGTAACGTTTCGAGGGGGAACGTTCGGACAGGTTTGGCGTGCCATAAGCCCCGAGGCTGAAAGGGTAGGGCAGGCTAGGTTATAAAGACGGCCAGGGGACGTGCCCAACGTGGGAGGGATCCGTGCCCGCTCGCGAGCACGTTCACCTGGTCGCACAGTATCTGTATACGGCGAATAAGGCCCGGTGCGGCATCGACTGATTTTTAAGGTTAAGGTATGCCAGTCAAAGACACCAGAGCACTTGTATAAGCCCTCGGAGCCAGTACGATGAGCCCCTCGTAGCATTAAGACTTCATCCAGGCGAGGAACACTGTCAATGATGGCGAGGCCAGCTATGATGGCAGTGGAAGATTTACATATTCGGCCAACCTACCATATAAAGAGCAATGGTCTGTCGATATATGTGTTTGTGTACCGCTGAGGGGGGGAAGCCAAATTTGGGGACCAAGCATTTCATTAATTAATAAGGAGAGAATGAACGGGACGAGCGAATGTGAAGTGAATGAGGAGAATGAATGTGTGTTAGGTAGATTTAAGGACCAGCGGAATCCGCTTGGGGCTCAACCACAGGCACCTATTTCGAGCGGAACACTGCACAAAAATTATACTTCTAATAGCATCCAAAAGTCCCATCTTGGGACAAGTCATTGAAACCAAGGGCAAATTGCATTCTCATTAATTTTCTAAATACAACGTAATCTTTCTAATTTGGCTAGAACCACTCATTTACCTATATGGTGTTCCCAAAACTTTGACCTCGCACACATATAAATTCGTGTTAGGGACGGTAGCTCAAACAACATCAAGCCGGCTGGGGTTTGGGGAATGTGTGGTGGAGGTGGCGGGGAAACACAGCACAACACACCCCCGACAGAGGCACAATCAGCAAAGGAGATAATTAGCCCAGTCTAAATATAGAGTCAGCCCATGTTCAGCCTCGTTACAGTGTTCTCAGTTAAAATAAAGCCCCAGCCCCAAAGTTCAATCAGAACAGTTTCAGTTAAGGCTTGGTTAGCAAATTACGTTACACACACCCAGCACTACTTTATCGCCCACCCAGCACTCCCACATCACGAAACACCTCACACACCCAACCACCCGCCACACCCGCCAAGCCACCGAAGCCACCACCCCCACACCCCATCGACGGCAGAGCCGCCACCCCTACACTATCAACATCGTTCCCTACGCACCCGTCAGGGTCGTGACTAGAGTTGTCACTTTTTCAAAAAAATTGGCACGGGACACGGCAAGGACACAGCAAATTCTGGCGTTCCACGTCAAAAGGCACGGCAACAGAAAGGCAATCAATTTTAAGGAGTGAATAAAATCATGATTGATAAACAGAAGCAATACCAGAAATGCAAGGTATTCCTCACAATGGCTAAATCAGCACCATGTCTACAATTCAAGATTCTTTCGTATATCTTTACTCAGACCTTTTGCACTTGACATTCTGTAACCCTGGATTTAGTATTGAGACAATTTTACATATATACTGTAATTTTGTTATTAAGGGTAGTCTGGCAGTGACACCGCAAATCCTGATATGGCAGCAGAAGGCAGTCGTGCCATTTTACGGGTTGCTGTGCCGTGTCGCTGTCCCAAAAAGTGGTAACTAATGATATTGAGCAATGGATTGTCAATGCTGTGACCGACACAATTGTCGTGACGTGCACACCTGTCATTGGCATGACATCCACACCTGCCAGTTCCATGGCATGCGCACCTTTCAATGCCGTAAGCGGCATTGAATTCTGAATTACCTATCAATTCTGTCAAACCTACACACCTGCCAATCACAATGCCGTAAGCTGCATACACACCAGTACCGTGACCCACTTGCTGGCATTGTCATTGCCTGCGTACCTGCCAATGCCTACACATACACAGCTGTCAATCACAATGACTTGACCTGCGTACATGTCAATACCGTGAACCACATGTCTGTCATTGTCATTACCTGTGGTGTACCTGTCAATGCCGACACGTACACACCTGGTGCGTTCCACGACAGATCGATCAATGCACTTCACCCCATACATTTTGATTAAGACCAAAATGTGCTCACATGGTAGTTTTTGGCTCTGGATACGGCTGTGCAAATTTCAGTCCGATTCGACCAACCGTTGTTTAGCTATAGCCTCTGACTTTATTTTTAGGTGAAATAACATGGGTTGGTTTCACGATGGACAATAAGAAGCGGAAAAGGTGGCAAATGACATATACTTAAGAGGAAAAAGGATCAACTGTAACATTTCCGACATAAAATACTCGTATTTCCTACATTTGATCTCGCGACCCCATGACCTCGTGACCTCCCGTGACCCCTAGGCCATCAAATTTGATAAATATGACGGTGGAAATAAAAGTGGGCATGATTGCACTGACCAAACAATAAATACAAATGCGTTCTCATGAATATCCGATATCGCCGTCCGCTCTTCATGACTTGCGATTTTGCATTTCCCGGTTGGTCGGATTTCGTGCAAAATTTCTTCCATTGGAAAGCTACATGAGGCAGAACAAAGACATACAGACGTATGATTGTAAAACGTTCCTTTCTAAGATAAAAACATCCATGCCTTTTTAATGTAGATCTTAGTTCCCCTTAAAAACCATCACGAATTTCAAGGTAAACAATTACCGATAGGTCACCCATGGGTTTATCTAAGCGCAGCGACGCAATTGTGCTTCGGAACAATCTACATGCATTGGATAACATCAAGCATTGAAACAACGCAACCTGACACTATTAAATCAGGTTCTATTACCTACATATTAAATCCGGCGCGGTAGGTAGGTACATATAGCAAACATGAGGATCACTTTGTGTCAGCGATCACGTGTCAGGTAGGTTTATCATTTTGTGCTAAAGAAAAAGCATTGCATCTCTGTGGACTGCTGATGACTATGTGCTAAAGCATAGGCGTAGGAACGTGGCCGGCCCTGGGGAGCCCATGGCCCCCTGGGCGAGCCTATGGCCAACAACAACGTGTGGGACTGAAAAAGAACTATCATCGCAGTATAAGTACCTTCAAATTCACACTTCTCGCTGGACTTGAAACTCTGGAACGACTGATGGAATCTTTTGTAATAATAGGTTTATCATCCTTGTAGGAAAGTCCTTATTGGCACGCGAAAGTCTAGCAACCTCTTGTTCGCGATAACTCCAGTCACGAAAGTACCAGTACCTTTTTCTGCCCTGTATTGCACTGCAGCACTCCACGATCACACGAGAACTACAGACACCGTACAGTACGTTCTCCTTGGAAGGTAAGCCGTGATACTGCCTTTTCTATGAATTTAGAAGTCGAATTTAGTTGGGAAGCGCGCACGCGTAGCAGCGATCCACTCGCTCAGAGTATTCAAGACCGACTGGCTGGGGCCGCACGGGCGCTAGTGACTTCGGGAGACCCCCGGTCGCGGATTGGTCGAGGGCGTAGAAGCCTCCATGACGTCACATCCATGTCGACGGCCTTCTAGAAGGGGGAATGGTCTATTTCTAGTGGCGGTGACGATGCGCTATGTTTACGGTACACTTTTACAATCGCAAGGCTTACGGGATTATATCAATTACGGTTACGGGACAGCCAAACGTATAACTTTATGTGAACACAGTTACATCTAGCATTAACGACGGCGGCGGTACACGCCGGTCGGTTAGAGGTCACGTGGCGGGCGCCTGGCTGGCGGGGTGTTAGCCGGAAGGAGGGAGGGGAAGGTACAATGTCCAATGTACGTCTCCGTTCGGGCGGTGGCTGCTGACGTAAGCAGCAGACAGGCCGATGCCAGTCTCGGAGCCGGGGACTTGTCGCGCCATGAACGAAGTGGGTTGGGGCTGAATTTACGGGATCAAGACGCTCAAAAACTGACTCTCTTACAATACAGCTAGAGGTCCGAAAGGTCGGATCATTTCCCAGATTGATCCTGAGCTTCCACTTAGACATATCACGGCCTTCTACAATCACATACGAATCAACAGACAATTACGAGACGACAATAATTTAATGCATGTCAGATGACAGACAGTTCTACGTGTGTTAGTCTAGGAGGTTTGTAAGGGTACCCGCTCCCTGATCCATGGTAGTAAATAAACAATGTTCCTAATAGCTAAACACAAGTACAATTTTTTCGTAAACATTTTGGCGAGCACTGTCGCGCGCGCACTGGTATAAGTTCAGTCAGGTTCGGGAAGGGGAAGTAGCTGAGCATGGCCGACCTTGCCATCTCAGACGGTATGCCGCGTTGACTGGACGGCCATGCGGTAGTTACCGCATGTCACTGTATCACTCTGAGTCACTGGTCAGGGACACAACCCTGTCAACTGCGACGTCTCTCCATATACTTATGGAAGATCACGTTGCGTTCGATCATGTCCAACTGCGAGAGCGGACGGTGATTCATCCATATCACCGCGGTAGCTTCCGGTCTACCACGCGCTAGTTCGGCTGAGTCACTCATATGACCGCCCACTGCGCCGGCAGTGGCGATGCTCGGGGACGGTGCTCGTCAGCACCGCTCCGTGGTGGCGCTCGTCAGCGCCGCTCCGTGGAGGCGCTGATCAGCGCCCGCAACGGCGACGCTCGCATCCGCAGCGGGGCGCTCAGGTTGCAGCGGCCCGCTCGGCCTCTCGGCGGCGTTCACTGGCGCCGAGCCAACGGCCCAGTCGTCGAACTGGCCGGGTACAACGGCCGCTGGTGGGTCGTGTTGCAGACACATCCTGTGTGTCTCTGCACGAGGTGGCCGCAGGTGGTCCACCTGCGGTGTCCTGTGGCAGCGGGCGTGACTGTCTCATCACGTCCGGTCGTCAGCTCAGGTCCGTGCTGTCAGCTGCGGTGTCGGCGTGAGGCGGCCGGTACACGGTCGACGGTCCTGCGGGAACTGGTGTGACGGACTCGTCACGCCCGAGTGTCAGGTCGTGCTGATGCTGGCTCAGGTCCAGGTACAGGACGGATGACGATGATGTCTTCACCGAGCGGGAAGGGTTGGATGGTTTGGATTGCATTGTGGGTTCCAGGTACAAAACTCGGTTCAAAGATGCGGAAGCATAGGTCTGGGGTTGGATTTTGACCACAAATACATGTTACTAACAGTTCACAACATGTCACACAAGATACCAGGGTAGGCGACGTCACAACGTCACATCGACATCATTATGCCCATATGGGGTTCCATCACAAGGTGCTACACGCACCACGTCCATCACATCGGCAATCCGGCCGGTAGGTGGCGTTACTCGTCACCGTTGGTGGCGCCACTGCGTCAACAACACAGTTACATGTTCACATGAAGCGACTCACTGGTACACTTCGACATCCTATCTATTAGAGCCGTTATTTAAGCATCGATCTAAACATCATCATTTGTAATTGGAACTGCTTCATCATTGAATCATTTTGCATCTCCACAAGGCTGGCAAAGGCGTTAGTCTTAGGCGTGACGGCGACTCGGTCGACATCAGCCTCGTAATCAGTGGAAGTAGCGGAGTCATCGTGAATTTGAAGTTTGCATGGAGGACGATCGTCGTCAGATGATTCCACCAAAAGTCGTTTTTCAGGGACTGGCCTCACTGGGCTTTCAGTCGAGTCCTGCACGCGTTTTGCTAATTCTGAAAGCGGAATTTCGTCTTCCGATTCGCTAATTGGAGGTTTCGAACGTTTCGCCAATTGCGATTGTGAAGTTTCAGGGTCTGAATCACTGGACACAGGTAAGGGTCGTTTTAAGCGCTCTGCTAATTCTGAAAAGGGTAACTTGTCTTCTGAATCACTCGAAGAGGGAAGTGGTCTTTTGTTTCGTTCCGCTGGTTCCGAAAATGGGGCGTCGTCGTCTGACTCACTGGTCGACGGCAACGGCCTTTTGTTTGTCTGGACTGGTTCAGACAGTGGAATGTCTGTCTCAGTGTCACTCGATACCGGTGGGGGCCCAGCTACATCTGCTGACGGGGTGAGAGGTGATCTCTCTGGCCGGTCAGACTCGACCGGCGGTGGCTGCACCGAGCCAGGCACGGGCTCTGTCAACTCAGCGGTTTCATCATCCTTTGTTCTCTGTGGGCTGCATACATCCATGGGCCAATCCTCACAGGGACTGTAGTCAGGGCCGACCTCGGCCCGTTTGGCTGACCTAAAAGGCTGCACTCTTTCAGGGACTGTACCATCTACCTTTGACGTTTTCTCTAGATACTTTTGGTTCACTGGTTCGTCGTGGTCCTTGGTGGGTTCCCATGCTGTGTTCGGGTCGGCTAGCCGTAGTTTCTGTGCATGCACCAACCGGGTCTTACCGGAGGTCTGGTTTCTGATCACATAGTTCACTGGGCTCGTTTGCTTCACAATCCGAAAGTACGGTTTCCACGGCAACGAGAACTTTGACGACGTGCCAGGGTGCACAGTTGTGTCATAATAATACACGGGATCCCCAATTTTGAAATTTCGCGGCTTGGCTTTGCGGTCTGCGTACTCACGGTTACGTTCATGACTCTCCACATTGTGAGTCTTTACATGGCTGTACGCTTCATGTAAATTTGACAGCATTTTTGGGACATAGCCTTCACCGTAATATTTCATTTTCGGCTGGAGCAAATTGTCCAAGGGGAGAATGGGGTCTCTGCCGTACAGTGTGAAGAATGGCGAGATGGTTCCAGAGCTTCCAATGTTAGCTGTCCGATAGGCGGCAAGAGTAGCGGGAATTTTTGTGTCCCAATCATCCTGATTTTTGTTGATTGTTTTTGCAAATATGTCGTTTTGGCACCTATGGTACCTTTCGCATCTTCCGTTACTTTGTGGCCTATATGCACTGGTGGTGATATGGCGAATATTCAAACAAGTTTCCAGCTCGTCTACAACGGCATTTCTAAATTCTGTTCCTAAATCCGAAAGTATCACGCGTGGACATGAGTGGCGTGGGATGATTTCTTCCATAAGGATTTTCGCGACAGTATGGGCATCCTTTCGCTTAGTGCAGAAACTTTCCGGCCAAGAAGAAAACAAGTCGATGATCATGATGACGTAACGGTTACCTTGTTGTGTTTCTGGGTATGGTCCACAAGTGTCAATCGCAATCATTTCAAAGGGATAGTGAGGAACTGGCATCTCCTGCATCGGAGCTGGGGATGCTTTGGCTTTGCGTCCTGTGCAAGGCACGCAAGCTTTGAGGTAGGCCACTGTGTCTCTCCACATTCCGTTCCAATAATACCTGAATTTAAGCTTTTCGTATGTTTTGGTGAGTCCCATGTGTCCTGCAAAGAAACCATCGTGCATCTCCTTCAATACTTCCTGTCTCAGGGATTTTGGCACGCATAGTTGTAAGCCTGGAAATGGTCCACAGCGAGGTCCGTCGCTAATTTTGTAGATCAGTTTGTCCAATTCCATGTAACGCAAAACGATGTCCCGATAATCTGAGTGATTTTTGTCATTCATGATTTTCCGAATATTTGCTATTTCCTCATCGGCACTCTGCAGTTCCGCTATATTCTCCCATTTCACTAGTACTTCCTTAAATTTTACCAGTGCGATTAATTTCTCCCCGTAGTTCTGCACCAGTTCATTGCGAATCTGACGTAGTTTTCGCAAACCCTCCTGAGCGCACTTGTTGTCCGAAAGGTCCGAATACCTTTCCCGCATGACTTGTTTTATTTGAGCCCACGTCATAAGTGGTTGTTCTGTGAATACGCGCTGCATAAACTCGGCTGCAGGTCCAGTGAGAGTTTTGATGCAAATAATCTGCATCTGTTCGTCATCCATGCTGAAGTTAATTTGGTCAAGATGCCTTAGCCATTCAATTAATTTATTATGACCTTCTCCAGAAAAAGGTTTAATATTCTGCGTCATCCCTTGTGCGCGCATCTCTAAGCGAATTTTGTTGAAGCACTCCGCCAATCTATCAGTAGAAATCTCAGTCATATTTAATTACGTTAAGTTACTCTATATTTTTCAAAATTATTCGCTCACTTTTGTGGAGATTTCTATGTTTCAAATTCGGCTCGATGTTCACACAGTAGTTCCCACACACAGTATTCAGAACACGGTAGGTATACAGCACAATTATGCAATTTTTAAAACCGTTTTAGGTGGTCAAAATCCAAAAATAGTATTTTTAAAAGGATGATGGATTTTGCTCGGACTTACGTAAATGAAGCGGAAGACGTTTTCTTGCTCGTCCGTGCTGAAACGGCGTGATTGAAGGTCCAGTTGGTGTTGGTCTAGTTGGGCTTGCAGAAGGTCGAAGAAAATTTCGTAGAAAATTTCGCAAAAAAATTCGCAAACATTTTGCAAAAAGTTTTGCAAAAAAAGGTTCGCAAAAAGTTTCCAAAAAGTTTTGCAAAAAAGGTTTCGCAAAAAGTTTTGCCAAAAAACCGGGTCACGGCCACACTTGTAGGAAAGTCCTTATTGGCACGCGAAAGTCTAGCAACCTCTTGTTCGCGATAACTCCAGTCACGAAAGTACCAGTACCTTTTGCTGCCCTGTATTGCACTGCAGCACTCCACGATCACACGATAACTACAGACACCGTACAGTACGTTCTCCTTGGAAGGTAAGCCGTGATACTGCCTTTCCTATGAATTCAGAAGTCGAATTTAGTTGGGAAGCGCGCACGCGTAGCAGCGATCCACTCGCTCAGAGTATTCAAGACCGACTGGCTGGGGCCGCACGGGCGCTAGTGACTTCGGGAGACCCCCGGTCGCGGATTGGTCGACGGCGTAGAAGCCTCCATGACGTCACATCCATGTCGACGGCCTTCTAGAAGGGGAAATGGTCTATTTCTAGTGGCGGTGACGATGCGTTACGTTTACGGTACACTTTTACAATCGCAAGGCTTACGGGATTATATCAATTACGGTTACGGGACAGCCAAACGTATAACTTTATGTGAACACAGTTACATCTAGCATTAACGACGGCGGCGGTACGCGCCGGTCGGTTAGAGGTCACGTGGCGGGCGCCTGGCTGGCGGGGTGTTAGCCGGAAGGAGGGAGGGGAAGGTACAATGTCCAATGTACGTCTCCGTTCGGGCGGTGGCTGCTGACGTAAGCAGCAGACAGGCCGACGCCAGTCTCGGAGCCGGGGACTTGTCGCGCCATGAACGAAGTGGGTTGGGGATGAATTTACGGGATCAAGACGCTCAAAAACTAACTCTCTTACATCCTGGTTGCGAATGAAACCCTTAGTATGACTATTACTGTTCGAACAAAGTTTCTCGAACTTCCACTATGTGTGTGTGGGGGGGGGGGGGGGGTGCATTAGAGCCTCACTGAAGGGTATGTGGTCTGCCATAGTTTCCATGAAATAGCACAATACGTCTTTAAGATGTCCCCCGTTGTAAATGTTCACCGATGTTGGTGAACATAAAGAATAAGCAAGAACGTGGCTTACTTGCTAGCCCACGGCAAAAAAAGGTATCATGATTAATGCTGGAGATGATGAGAAACGGGAAAGGCGGGTAATCGGTGCTTGATAATTCTTTGATCCGGTGTTTGGCAGACCAAGATTCGCAAGCTGACAGACTGGGGAAAAACGCAATACATAAAAATGCATTGTATGGTGTTCGTCCTCGGGGTCTAGCTCCAACACGTAGGTGATCAGTCACCTCAATAATCTCTGTAGTCAGTCACCTCAATCATCAATCACCTCAATCATCGTACACCTTAGAATATCCGCCACTTGAAACGAAATGCTACAACTACATCATGTGGCTGAAACGGAATGTAAGCGCTTATTTTGGGACCAACAATTCAGTGCAAAATAGCTGACAGGTGACAACACACGGCACCTCATAAAGTCATAACGTGTTCAGACTTAAGAGTCACAAAGCCCCATCCTGAATTCAATTCGATGGTTAGTTCTCACCTTGCCACGTTTTCTGGTGGCTAAGAAATCCGGACAACCACTGAGCTTTGATTCACCTCATCCCTTTGGTTAAATATGCTACCAGATTGGCTACGGAACCGGGGCTCTAGTTTGGTGTTGGTTTTTGGACCTGTCCGTTTTTTCTTTGCCTGTGGACGCAAGAGCTTTTGTTAGGGCTCCAGGAAGTTTTTGTTTGGGGCCCGACACGTTTTTGCGACCCCGGCTCTTGTTTTAGAGTTTTGTTGCTTTTCGTGCACCGACGATCTTTTTTTAGGCATCGGCATGTTTTCGTAGACCACGAAGTGTTTATTTAATGCCCGGTCTTTTCATCCCTAATCTAGGACCATGTCGATTTTTTAGGGCCCGAACCTGTTTTTGAGGTGCCATACGGTCCGAAGGCCTCGGTGTGCTTTGAGGGCCCCATTGTGTTTGTTTTTCTTTAGATCCCGGTGTGGTATTTAGAGCTGCAACACATGTTTAACGCCCTTTCGCATTTTGCCAGACTCGGTATGCTTTGGGGGTCCCGGCGCATTTTCGTCCTGCATTTGTGGGACGTGGGACGACGTCCTCTAAGGGTCCCGCTGTGTTTATTTCGGATTCATCGCTCACATTTGTGGGACTCCAGCAGGATATTGGGGGCTCCTGTATAATTTCTCGAGGTCCCGTCGCGGCGTTCCGGGCCCAGTCGCGTGGTTCCGGGGATCCTACGCCAGTTTTCTGGGCTCGACGCAATTTTTGGTAACTTCTTCTGAATTACGTAAAGTCCGAGCCACGGTCTGATTTTCCGGGGCTCCGGCGACATTTTTTGTGTTCCGCCGCGATTTATCGTGCTCCAATGCATTTTTCGGTGCCTTATGCGATTTGTTAAGGCATCTGGTCGTATGTTTGGGCCCAGGAGCGATTTTCCTGGCTCGGACATTTATTTTCGGAATCTCATTATCTTGGAGGGTTCCGGCTTCTTGTCGGGTCCCATGCGATTTTGTGGCCACGCTGTGCTTGTTTGGGGCCATTGACTCCATTTTTATTGGAGCCCCGAGGGGAATGTATAACCCGACCAGAATTTATGGGACTACCGACAAGAATTTTGGGTCCCAAGTGCGATATTTGATGGGCTTGGCGCTAGTTCGCGGGGCGCGTTGCACTTATCCGGTCCCCAGCGCGATTTCGGCGTTCCCCGGCGCAAGTTTTCGAACCCGGTGCAAGTATTTTGTTGCCCGCTGTATTTACTCACATCACCGCTAATTATGGGTGCTCGACGCGAATTTATGACGCCCAGAACCATTTTTAGCGATTCTTAGGTTCTTGGGAGGCCACCTCTTCAGGATGGAGGGGAGGGTTCTTTGGTATGCCATTGCGGCTGCTCAACGAGTATTTTTTCCAGCCGATGGCACTCCCTATGCTATTTTTTGGGATCGACTTCTATTTGTTGTAGACCTCCTGCGCGATATTGTTGTGCCCCGGTACGATTTTTCGGCTCCCGGTGCATATTTTCTGTGCTCAGACGCGCTTCTTTTCCGGGGCCCGACGCGTTTTTGGGGGCTTTGACGCAATTTTAGAGGCCGCAGAGTGACATTCCTGGTAGGAAGTGATTTTTGATAAGCCAGCTGCGACTTGTGGGATTTCCAAAAGTATCGGCGCGAAGTTTTTGGGTCTAAGTGCGATTTTTGGACCCTGTCGTCATTTGTTGGGATGCCTAACGCGAGTTTTAGTTGCCTCGACACATCGTTGGGGGCCTAAAACGTTTTGGTGTCTTTTGGAGCGATTGCTGGGACCCCAGAGTGATTTTCCATGTCCGGACTGTTTTTCCGTTGCCGCGGCTTCATTTATTGGGTGTTCCCGATGAGACTTTTCGGGACCCGGTGCGATCTGTCGAGCCCCTAGCGTGATTTTCAGGGGCCCCGACGCAACTTTTTGGTACCTTCAGGCTCCGTGTGATTTTCAGGGGCCCGGCCCAGCCTTTTGGGGTCCCCGTTGTGATTTTAAAGAATCAAGCCACGACTTTTTTCGGCCCCCAGCCTGATTTTCGGGGCCCAGGCGCGAACTTTTGAGGCCCCAGCGTTATTTTCAGGGGCCCAGCCCGTCTTTTGCCGGCCCCATCGTGATGTTCAAGGACAATGGCACTGACTTTTTGTGGTCCCAGCGTGATGTTCAGGGGCCCCGGTCCGACTTTTTGGGGGCCCCAGCGCGATCATCAGAGGCTCCGGCCCAACCTGTTGGAACCCAGCGTTATTTTGAGGGCCCGGCCAGTCTTTTTGGGGCCCAGCATCATTTTCGGGAGCCCAGCGAACCGTTTTGGCCCACAGCGTGATTTTCAGGGGCCGGCCGGACCTTTTAAGGCCTTAGGGTGATTTTCCGGGGCCCTGCACGACTTTTTTGGGGTCCCAATGTGATGTTTACGGGCCCCGGTACGATTGTTGGGAACACCATGATTTTCAGGGAGTCTTGCGCTATTTTTCCGAACACCGGCGCGATTATTGGGGGCCCACAACCTCTCAGGGGGTGGGGCTGCTCCAATGCCAAAGTAGTGTTCCGAAATATACACCCTGCAATTGGCCTAAATTCATTTCATTATCTTCGGGGTTGTTAAATCTCAGCCTGGACGTACACATCACTGGACGACGAAGCCTTGATACTAATCTCCGTTGTAATTCGGTGTTTTAGTACTTTTAATAAAAATGGATTCATTGAATGGATTCTGGGATCAGTGTCTTTGCTAAGCCGAGATTGTTACATATACCATGGCCCCACCATCTTACCGAACCATTTCTGTTCAACGCCATAATTTGAATTCAATGTTTAATGTGCTGTCAATGCCACTACGCAGTTACCCAGCTGAAGATCCACTCGGGTCAGTTGCCATGCTCGTCAAGTGCCTTCTCAGGTCACATGAAAAGCATCGCTCGTTACTCGTCACATCATTACTCTTCATATCACTCCTCGTGTGACATTGTCAGATCGCATCACGAGCGCCTAATCCTCTCGGGGTTTCTGAGATTCTGACAGGCTTTCTCGCACTTGAAGTTGATATAATAGGGTGTGGACTTCATTACTGTATCTATGCTACCATAATTAATGATGGAAATGTGTATTTTGTTATGTTGGCTACCAGCACCGATAATACTCAGGCATCTCACTGAAAGGGTTGGATATCTGTGTGTTGTGCCAAACTGTGAAAATCCATTGAAATGTGGAAATGTTTACGCTCTATTTCGTACTACAGTCACGCAATGTATGTATCATGGCAGTAATTGTATGCTTCAATAATCAAAATACATGTAAATGCTGCAGTGTATGGCAGCTAGCACCAAGGCCATATATAATACATGGCCAGGGGTGTCGATTTTTTAAAAACATTTGGGGGGGGTCGAAATGTCAACGTACTAGACCCCCCCCCACACCACCATCACCACCACAAACAAAAACTCATCGGATTTCGCCCACTATATTTTCAGACCTCAACAATTCTGATTTTGTATTTGACGATGTGTATGTTTATGTTTATTCAGCATCATCGCCAACGGGCAAAATCGTCCAGTAACAGGTGAAGTCACATAAGCAAAAGACCAGTACACAGTACATGTCAACATACAAACTTTGAGTCATAGCATGCGACTACAGAGTCATACAATGGACTCGGGTCCATCGTAATCGTCAACGTCCTCGTCATCGTCAACGTTACCGTCACCCTCCCCTCACTCTACACACCAACAAATACACACCGGCTTAAGTAAAATATTTCTGCGCCCATATGCAGGCTAAAACACACCGGCCTTGACGGAGCATCGGGGCACAGCAGGCCTGAACTGTGATGACGATGGGTGAAGGTATTTCCTTGGTGCCTAACATTAGGGAGGGCGAAGCCAAAGTTTGGGTGGGGCGAATTTGTGGTCGGGAAGGGGGCACAGCCTCCACAAAACCATAGAAATCGAAAACAATGTCGTCCTCTGATCAAACATGTGCATTGATGTAGTCATCGTGACCGAAGTAGTACACCATGACATTGTATGAACAATGATCAGAGATGACCCGACTTCGTGTGACCGGACCTTATCATATAAAGCAAATATAAAGCATATAAAGGGCAAATATAAAGAGGTGCAAAATGTTGGACAGTAGGAACACATGACAGACTTAAGGAGTCTTCATATAGGTGCGACGGACGCGAATAAGGCCGTAAGGGTGCCGCACCCAAAGGCATTTCTGGCCGCGCTGCTGTTAGTACCTGTAATCATTCCCTAGTTGAAGTAAGGTCAGTCTCACTGCTGACAGATTTGCTTTTCTGATGGCATCAATATTCATCGCTCGAAATGTACAACAAGAGCAGCTGTGGCTCAAGCAGATTCAATGGCTGTGGCGAATTGGGAAATATTAATACATGGATGACATTGGTACCTATTAATGGTAAGGTGAACGGTAGAATGCGAAGAAAGTGACAACTAATGCACACAAAACTGTTCGGAAAGATGATGCAAAGCCGTGACTAATCACACACCGTTCACTGTGACTGACCAGGGCCGTGGAGTGCGCACCGTCCACCAGTGCTGGCTTTATACTTTGCAATCCTGGGTGAGGAAAGGACAATTTCTGAGTGTTGGAATACGGAGAGGATATTTTCCTTCAAACCTTGGCATCAGAATCTCACTTTGAAGTTTCAGGTGAATCTTGAGCACTTTACCACAGGGCAATTCGTTGTCGAACAACACCATCGGACGTCCACATTGAAAATGCATGGAGGAAACAACATGGAGGATAATTTTGCGAAGAGGATAATGCTATGGATGGCAAAACAACCAGGAACACCCCGTTTTTCGACCATGGCGTCCACTGTGGCGGGCCAGGGTCGCAGAGCAAACCGTCCACTGTGGCGGACCGGGGCTGTGGAGCACACCTTCTACTATGGCCGACCAGAGCCGCGAAGCACACCGTCCACTCTGGCGGACCGGTGCCGCGGAGCACATGGTCCACCGTAACGGACCGGAGCCGTGGAGCACACCGTCCACTGTGGCGGACCAGGGCCGCGGAGTACATCATCAACCGTGGCAGACCAGGGTCGCAGAGTACACCGTCCACTGTGGTGGAACGGTGCCGTGGGGCACACCTACTATGACGGACTAGGGCCGCGAAGCATAGCGTCCACTGCGTCAATTCAGGGCCGCGGAGTACACCATCCACTGTGGTGGATTCAGGGTCGCGGAGCAAACCGTCCACTGTGGCGGATCAGGGCCGTGGAGTACGTACACCGTCCCTTGTAACGGACCGGGACGGCGAAGCACACCGTCCACTGTGGCAGATCAGGGCCGTGGAGTACACCGTCCATTGTGGCGGATCGGGGCTGCGAAGCACATCGTCCACTGTGGCGGACCGGGGCCGCAGAGTACCCCGTCCATTGCGGCTGATCATAGCCATCAACATATTAAATTATGTCATGCCATGACAGTGGCGTACCTAGGATTTGCGAGAGGGGGGCAAACTGACTTGGAAGGTGCCCAACTACCCCCATTAAAAAAAGTCCTCGGATTTCCACCAATATTTTTTTTTCAAAGGGGGTTCTTTATATTTTTGTTATAGAATAATTAGTGCCCAAATTAACTGTCCTGTGGAGGGGCCAAATCTACCACCATTATTTCTGAATGGCCGCATTTCAACCCTAATTCCCCCCATCCTGTTTGAAAGTTTGTATTTTGGTATCCCTTGAAAGGTCACCTCACACTGCTGAAATTACACCTGAACAAATCACTCAAAAATGCAAAATTTGGCAATATCAGGCATTCCAATTAATAGCGCCCGGTCGCCAAAACGCCAACGTTCGTGCACGTGTACACCCACCTTGCGCAGTCGGCGCATTCGTCACTCTACGTGCGCTTCTCCGGTTTGTGCTAGGCCTCCCACGTTTTGCTAATTACTGTTACATGATAGTCTTGTGCGACATTTGATATGTGCAATGCCTGGTATGGTGGCTCACTGGAAAACAAATCGATAAATTAAATTCGATGTATTAGTTATCTTCTTCCCACATTTTCCCGTGATTAAGAAATCCGGAGACACACTGAGCTTTGATGCACCTCATCTCTTTGGTTAGATAAGCTCCCAGATTGGCTTCCAAGCCGTGACACTGGCTAGGTGTTCGTTTTTTACCCGTTGCGTTTTTCCTCTTCGATTGATGTGTTTTAGGGCTCGAGCAAATTTTTGTGAGGGGCCCGGCACATGTTTGAGACCCGGCTCTTTTTTTTTAACAGTTTTGTTGCCTTTTTATACACCGATGATATTTGTGTGGTATCGGCGAGTTTTCGAACACGCCGATGTGTTTATTTAGTGTCCGGTCTATTTGTTCCTTGTTTACGATCAATTCCCTTTTTGAGGGCCCAGCCTGTTTTTGAGGCCCCGCGCGATCTGATGGCCCTGGTGTGCCTTGAGGGCCTCCGTTGTGCTTTTATTTAGCGCTCCCGGTGTGTTTATTTCGAGCTGCAGCACATATTTTAAGGCCCTGTCTCGGTACGCATTTTATTACCGACATTAAATTTTGGGATTATCGACGGAATTTTGGGCCCAGAACGCGATATTTGGGGGCCCCGTGGTCACTTGTTGGGATCCCTAGCTCGAGCTTTAGTGGCTAGCTTATACGTTTTGGGGGGCCCAACACGTTTTGTGGGTTTTTGGAGCGGTTATTGGGACCCCAGAGTAATTTTCCATGTCGGAACTGTTTTCGTTGCCCCGGCTTCATTTGTTGGGTGATCACAATGAGACTTTTGAAGCCCCGGTGCGACCTGTCATGACCCTAGCGTAATTTTCAGGGATCCGGGCGATAATTATTGGCTCAGCGTGACTTTCCGGGGCCCCGGCCCGACCGTTTGTGGCCTCCGTCCTGGTTTTCTTGAACCCCAGCACGACTCTTTCGAGCCCCCAGCGTGATTTTCAGGGCCCAGGTGGGAACTTTTGAGGCCCCAGCGTCCTTTTCAGAAGCCCCTGCGCGACTTTTTCGCACCAGTGCGATTCTACGGGGCTCCGGTGCGATTATTAGGGGCCCAAACGGGATTAAGGAGACTGGTCCACAATGTCCCCTCCCCATTCGGCATGCTACTGTGCCATGCAATTCTGCAACATAAGCATATAGGAATAGCTAATATGTTTTATCACTCACACGTGATTTCAACTCCCACGTTCTCCAGACAGTTTGAGGAAAGTCAAACATCTTCTACATGGATAGGCAAGGATGGACTATTAGGCAAAAGGGATACCATGGAATTCAGATCATAGTACTCTTGCTGCAATACATACCTTGTTCCGCAGGCTGCTTTGGAGATAGATGCGCTCCTGAAGTTTGGTCAGGGTTGGAGTTGGAAGTGGATGGAGCAGCACTGTGAAGGACATTACATGTGGTTCAAAGGACTTCTTTCTGTTTACATTAACAATGCAGGTAATGGAGTAACACTTTCATTAATTGACTTTATAGTGTCCTGAGTGAGCAGTAGAATCGAGATGGGTTCTTGTGATATACGTTATGATGGAGCTTTTATACTCCAGTGGGAATGGTATGGATTCACTCATTATCCATACGATAACTTAATAACCATAACAAACATAACATAATCTAGCATAACCTATCCTCCATTTGGAGAAAAAAATAAGAAAACAATTTTAAGCACTATTTTCTCTGAACAAGTTCTCAATTAGAAAACCGAACCAAACCGGTTTGTGGACAAGAAGTTATTCTGATGATTTCTGATGTATTGGAAAATGACAAATTTTTATGATGGAAGCAGGCAAAGTTAAAGTACTTATATCTCAATAAGTGGTCCGTTCACTAACAAGACAGCAAATTCACTCAAATAGCACTCAAAATGCCAGGTGGCCCACTCTTTTTGCAAGTTTAAAATCGATGACAGTGCTTTCTTGAATCATGTTTAAAGCACATGAAGGAAATGTGTTGCTGACACTTGTTAGGAACTGATGTGTGTTACGTTAATTAACATTTCTAATGTCCTGATGTTTGTACACAAAATATAGCTCACTATTCTAAATAGCATGGGAAGTATAATGCCATATATCATGGCTAATTTATGGTCAAACTGTTATGCAGCAGATTCCCTGCATTGTTACTTAGTTATTTGGGCTTTAGGGCACAGACCATGTTGATCACATAGCTCCCTGCATTGTTGTTAACTGATATATCAGTATGTTTGCAAATTCACTTATGAGTGAATCCATACCATTCTCACTGGGGTATAAAAGCTACATTATAACATTGCTTCTACAATGCATATAACAGAAACCCATCTCGATTGTCCTACTTACTCAGGACACCATAGAAGTCAATGAAGCCAATGAAAACCATAGAAGTCAATGAAAATGTTACTTCATCCCCTGTATTGTTAATGGAAACAAGTCTCTTGAATCATATGTTATGTCCTTCACAGTGTTGCTCCATCCATCTCCAACTCCAACCCTGACCAAACATCAGGAACTCATCCATCTCCAAAACAGTCTGTTGAAGAAGGTATGTATTGCAGCATAACTACTGTGACCGGAATTCCATGGTATCCATGTTGCCTTACAATCCATCCTTGCTGATCCATGTAGCAGATGTTTGACTTTCCTCAAACTGTCTGGATAACTGGGGAGTTGAAATCACATGTGAGTGATGAAACAGATGAACTATTCCTGGATTCTTATGTTGCATCATTGCATGGCACAGTGACATACCGAATGGGGAGGGGGAATTGTGGGCAGTTTCCTCACCCCCCCCCCCCTCCTGATAGGTTGTGGGGCCCCCAAGAATCCGCCGAGCTTAGGAAAAAATGCGGTATGCTCCCTAAAAATTTCACTCGGTCCAACAAAAATCGCACCGGGGCTCAGAAAAATCGCTTTAGGGGCATCCAAACGTAGCGCAGTGCCCCGATAATGACGCTGGAGCCTGAAAAGTTTGCACCTGGGCCCCTGAAAATCACGTTGGGGCCGCAAACAAGTCGTGCCGGGATTCAAGAAAATTACGACGGGGCCCACAAACGGTCGGGCCGGGGCCTCCTGAAAATCACGCCGAGACTGGGGTACTAAGACTTATCACCCGGGCCCCTGAAAATCACGCCAGAGGCCTGACAGGTCCCACCGGGGCTCTAAAAGTCTCGTTGAGATCACCCAACAAATGAAGCCGGGTAAATTAAAAACCGTATCAAAAACAGTATAAAAACAGGAAAATCAATCTGGGATCTCAACAATAGCTCCAAAAGCCCACAAAACTTGTTGGGCCCCACAAACGTGTCGTAGCCACCGCAAGGGATCCCAACAAGTGACGACGGGGCCCCAAAAAATCGCACTTAGACGAAAAAAAATTCACGCCGCTTCTCTTGAAAATCTCACTGGGGCCAAAACGTCGTGCCGGAGCCCCACAAGTTGTAGCTGGCTTCCCAAGTACCAATATATACCCGGAATGTCACCTTGCGGACGGAAAAATTGCGTCAAAGATCCACAAAATAAGAAGTCGTCGGACGCCGGAAAAGAAACCTGATTGGGCACCGGAAAAAACGCACCGAGAGCCAGAAGAATCGTACGGGTTCCAAAAATAGCCTGCAGGGGGCTTATAAAAATAGACTTCACCACAAAAACCACAAGGAGACTCCATCGAATCGACCAGAGCACCGGAAAATTAAGAATGGGTCCCGAAATAAAATTATCCGAAGGGCCTTTTTACTCTCGATCGTGCAATCTGCGGAAAAAAACACGTTGAGCAGCCGCAGTGGCGTACTAAAGGGAAAAATTCCCCTCCCTAACGTTAGGCACCAAGGAAATACTTTCACCCATCGTCATCACCGTTCAGGTCTGCTGTGCTCTGATGCTTCATCAATGCCGGTATGTGTTAGCCTGCATCTGATCGCTGGAGTATTTTTATTTAAGCCGGTGTGTGTTTGTTGGTGTGTGGAGTGAGGAGGAGGGTAACAGTGACGGTGACGGTGACGGTGACGATAGATCCGAGCCCACTATATGGCACTGCAGTCGCATGCTATTACTCAGAGTTATGTTCGTGAGTTCGAGTCTCACCTGTCGCTACTCTTCGCCCGCGACCAATCGGCGTGAGAGATTGGCGACGCTATATGACACAACGGTCGACGTGTCGTAGAACCAATAACCAACCAAGAGTTGTTATGTTGACATGTACTGAACACTGCTCTTTTAATTATGTGACTTCACCAGTTATTGGACGATTTTTCCCGTTGGTGAGGATGCTTAATAAACATAAACATACACATCGTCGAATAAAAAAATTAGAATTTCTGAGATCTGAAAATATAGTGGGCTAAATCCGATGAGTTTTTTTTTTTGGGGGGGGTCTAGTGCGTTGGCACTTCGGCCCCCCCCCCAATGTTTTTCAAAAATCGACACCCCTGCCATCAGGCCTAGCTCGCCCACGTGCAGACACTGGCGGATCTAGCCCACCGGTTTGGGGGGGGGGGCAACTTTTGGTTTTCGGTGTCAGCCCCCCTCCTCCCTCCCCCAGTGGCGTACCTATGAATTGCAACAGGGGAGGGGTCGAACGGATTTGGAGGGTGCCCATTCTTCCACTATTTTTAGTTAAAAGCACCGGATTTCGACCACTGTTGGTATAGGGGCCCATTAAAAAAAATTAATAACATAATTTCCTGTGTAGGGGCCACAGCCTACCTCCACCGTTTCTAAGTTACCGGATTTTTGTTCTTGTTTACCAAAACGTTCACGTTCATGTTCAACGTCTTGTACCACGTCAACGTTCGTGCACATGTACACACTGGTGGATCCGATTTTGTCAACTCTTGCTGTAAGCAGAACTTGAGCAGCATGGAACCCTCGATGTGTGTCAGAACCTACTATGCTACTACATTGGCTTCCAAATAATTATTACAAAATACCTTTAAAATTGGAGATTCTTTCATTCCGACGCTATTTTTTAACCTCGGCAAAGGTTACTGCATTTTAATGTAGTTTACTTCCGTTGGTTTCGGGGGCCAAAAGACACCATGCCCCCCCCCCTTTTAAGCGCTTCGGGGGGGGCATGGCCGGAATGGCCCCTCCCTGGATCCGCTAGTGCTTGCAGATGATGCGGTTCGCTTCAGGCCGGACGGAGAGTGTCCTGAGCTGTGAAAGAGGGTCCCTGAGCCGACGGATGGGAGCCCGGGCCGGACGTACAGAGCCACTGGGTCGGCTTTGGCTCACGCTGATGGAGAGGGGCTCATGGCTGACAGCGGGCCTCAGGCCGATAATGAGGCCCCCGAGCTACAGAGACGACTAGGACTAAAACCGGAAGGTTCCTGGTGCAACGTAAAGGGCCTTCGAGCCAATGGAGGGGCCAGAGATGTTAAAAAGCATTGGCGTTTCCAATGGGTAATGGGGCACCCGCTCTCTGGCGAGTCCTATGGGGCCTCCAGGCGACCGCCCTTAGGGGCATAGATATAACCGAGGACAAATTGAAACGCATCTAACAGCTTGTATGAAAAGGGCCCTTGAGACGTGAAGACGTCCACCCTGAAGGCTAGCAAGGGCCGTGAAGACAAGAGAGGACCCCCCCCGAGAGCTGAAATTCCCATACCAGCTGGTAAGAGCAGTCTCAGTTGCAATGGGTCCCTGACAGCTGAGGAATAAACGGCACTTGAGGGTCAAAGAAATCCGGGATGCTCCTTGGGTTCGAATGAGCCCCTGAGGGATAAACAGGACCCCTAAGAGCTGAAGAGTACTAGTGAGGGCCCATCTCAGATCTGAAATGCCCCGGGATGGGAGCTACACAGGGCTATTGAAAACTGTGATGGATCTCTACAAGGAGGAAAGAGACCTGAGGGATGAAGAGGACCTCGTGGGAGTCAGGACTAGACTGGGATTCATCTGAGGTTCAGAGCGGCCCCTAATGAATTTTGGGATTTAGGGAATTTCGCAACAACCATCACACCTTCATATTTTCATGACAAATCACTAGAATGTGAAGGTCAGAAATCGCCTGATTTGATTTAGATTGCCAGATATAGCCATATTTAACACGTATTCGTCCACAGATGATTCCCAGGCAGCGTTCATCATACGAGTTTACACTGGCTGTTCAGACAGAGTGAGCGAGCGTTCGGAGCGAACGCAGTGATTCAAATGGTAGAACTTACTTGGTCTTGCTTGCTTGGATTTTGAGGATATTTTGAACTCGGTCTCTTTTCAGGTGATATTGGTATGAGATGAACTAATGTGAAGTTAGGTAGATTTAACTGGAAACTGCACTTGATCAGGATTAATTATCGCCACTTCCTCTTGCCACCAAGAAAAAACACATATACATGACCTAAAATATATTAAAAAGTTGCATATAAGAACTCCAAATATTATATCGAATGTCCGAGCGCAGTCCGCTGCACTCACTCAGTCTGTATAATGCATGTTGGTATGACCGGCGCCCTGTTTTCCGACCTTAGTGTGCTTCTGTGTGTCTTGCCTACAAATATTAAAATGAATAATATATGAATAGTTCGCCATCACGCATGTGTGTGGGTGGGCTCGTAGATTATTTGTTGATACATGAGCAACGGAGGAATCGTGGCTGCAGAACTCTTGCACACTGATAGAACGGAACGTTTCGAAGAAAAACAGTTTGCTGTTCATTTATCGCGCTTTGAATTGAGTCAGATAATTGTACACCCCTTAAGTGATAACCCGGTCTTATAGACGTGTGGTGGTATACATCTCTTTCTTGAGCATCACACCACCTGTAAATTTATCCTATCAGCAGATTAAGTGACCTAAATCTAGCATGCAAACATAATTGAGGACAGGGTCCATTAACACGAGCGCTGCAGGGCCTCTCACGTAACACGCACAGAAGTGTGTGGGGAGGGGGGAGGAGGATTCCGCCCCTGTCCGAGATTTCGGAAACTACTGAAGCTATAGGCACACAATTTGGAGGTAGATTACGGATGTAGTGAACTCGCTTCAGTACAATTTAATGACCATAGGCCTTTAAGGTCAAATGAGGTCGTGATCACCGCACCGACGAAGCCTTTGTGACCTTGAACACTCGCCGGCCTCCGCCCGATCGGTCGATTTGGCACTCCCGCAATTCCTATATTTACTAACGGATTTCGATGCTTTATTGCATAGGATGCGCTCATCGATTTTGAACAGTCACAATATGGCATTACAATATCGCCGCCCGTTTATGAGATCATATAAAAAACAGAAGTGGGCGTATTCATCCCCCCCCCCCTCCCTCCTCCGGTGCGCGTGTGAAACAGCCACATCTTATACCTACATCAATTCTGTAGCACTTTGCACCCCTCCCCCCCCCCACATTTTTTAAATTCATAAAACAACACCTATGTGTACGGAGTATGGATGGTGTGGGAGGGAAGACATACGCGAATCAAACAACACGGCATTGATTTGCCCTTAACACATAGGCGTAGGAACAGGGGGGGCAGGGGGCCATGGCCCACCATCTTTTAAAAGTGTGGGGTGGGGGCAACAATGGTAGCCGGCATTCCCACTTTTGAGTCATTTCAATTTACTAAAAAGCAGCATGCACACGTTTGAACATGTGAAAAACTTCCTGCAATATATAACTATAAGTAAAAGCAGCATATAAGCAGCACAGCACACAGCACACACATAAGCAGCACATGAAAATTTTAGATGAGGGAGGGGCGAATTTATTTGTTTAGCTTCCATTACCTGTCGTCAGGGGAAGGCGTCGCCAGTTACAAATACATCAACCAATCTCCCTATTTCCATATCGTACCGATCTCCTCACTTGCTTTGTTCCAAATGGAGCAGTGTTCGCCGAAGCTTAGGTTGTTGTCATGCTATACTAGAAGATCACTAAGTTAAGACACATTTCGAAACTGTGATTAACTTTGTGGGTTAAAACCAAGACCTGTCCAGTCGGGCTGGACAATAGCGTCAGCTGCTGAGGCTTCGCTTAGCTAAAGGGTCAAAACAAGTTTCGAACAACAGGCAACAAGCTCCACATCCAGGATTACAAAATGTAATTGAAACATTGGCCTTAACTCGTGACAGGGTATCAGCTCCTTTGATTTTTTTGCCCGCCAAGCTTGGCCGAAGCCTCATCCTTTGAAAAGCAATGCAGACTAAAAGGTGTGCTGAACATTCCACTTATCATATGTCTGTCTTACAGCCAGGGGCAGCACAGCTAAGATGTTCACCAGGTGGTGTTGTAGACAATGGCGACATCCATGGGTGTAACCACGATTTCGAAATTGTGGGGGGGGGGACAAACCAGGGATGCGGTAAGTTTGAACAGGATAGAGCCCCCCCCGATAAAAAAAACTCCTTGGATTTCAGCCCATTCATTTTCAATGTATGGTTTTCAGATTTACCCTTGTTGAAATGATCTTTTCGGGACAACAAATTCCGCCAAATTAACAAGTTTCACTCCTAATCACTGCTGATCATCTAGCTTTATGTTGTATGTGCTGGGCCCGATTTCATAATCACCATAGAGCAATGCTGTAGGCACGTTAAACGTTGCCTTCTTGTACCAGGAATAACAGAACATATTGGACGATGGTTTTATTGTAGTAAATATGGGCATACAATAAACTTTCCCATGCTTTCCTGGTTTATGGGGACACATTTCGATGCAATGACAGCCAGGGCGGATAAATGGTGTGGCACTGAAGATACGTGCCCCCCACATGGAAGGTGGCGTCCCTCCGGCCGGGAAAAGGCGTCCCTCTGAAAAGGCTCCAGTATACAAGCTCGAATTTGTCAGCCAGACGCGCCCATATGGAAAAAAAGGCAACCCCTATGGAAGGAAAGGCCCATATGGAAGGAAAGGCGCTCTTTCGGGAAGGACCGAGTGCAACCCGCCCCCTCAAATCTTTCAGCCAGAGGCGCCCTTCCAGGTGCTTTCGCAGTGGCCCCGCTCCAAAGAAATGGCGCCCCTCCAGACATGTGCCCCCATGACAATTCCTGGATCCACTCCTGATTACAACTCGCGGTTATTACGCTCTCTCGCCGTTGTGAACTCCGGCTGGTTATAAAATCGTGCGCATTCACGTGTGGATTCTCTTTCAAATTTGACAACTTCCCTTGAACCATTAAGAGGAAAGCCGAAATTCCAGGATATGTATACGTCCGGAACATCAATGTGGCAGTGTAAATAAAAAAAACGGCGATGAGAGCGCCGTCAGAGCACGTTATGACGGATTTCTTGGGGGAGCTCCTAGTCATATAGGATTTGAGTGCCTACTATCACAACGGCTGCAAACAAAGAGATTTGATCCTCCTGTTCCTAGTACACTCAATCATTGTACACACATCGGACCTTCGACACCTTCGAAATTATTTCGATATCTCAACATTCGGATACCGTACGGCAAGCCACGTCGAATGTCACCCACATAATGCAAATTCAAGCCATAGCGACGAAACGCGAGGACTTCGAACAAAATAAAACTAACCTTTGACCTTGAGGCTCAACCTGACATGTCCAAGTTCGAAATATTACTCGAGGGTTTACCACGGGCTATCTCTTGATACCAAATGTGGGTAGCTTTGGGAGAAAACGAAGAAACGCGGGGCGACCGAAGAAATGAGCTCGACCTTTGACTTTGCAAATTAATGTGATTTCTGAACGGTTTGTTAGAGCACGTCGCGACACGTCGAATGACACCCATTTGATGAAAATTGAAGATATAGCGACGAGGCGCGAAGACTTCAAGCAATTTAAGCTGACCTTCGATCTTGTGGTTTGCCATTGACATGTCCCGGTTTGAAATATTACTCGAGGTTCACCACGGGCTATTGCTTGATACCCAGACGTGGATAGGTTAGGGCAAAGAAAAATGCGAGGCGACCGAAGAAATCGGCTTGAC
>JAOTOM010001408.1:0-67751 GCA_034440615.1 Ashinkailepas kermadecensis | reverse complement strand
GGTGGCCCCCAGGCCGAAAAGGAGGCCCCCAGGATGAAAAGGATGCCCCATAACGCAAGGATGCCCCAAGACGTAGAACAGAGATTGGAGAGGCTCCCAGGACTAAAGGGAGGCCCCAGGACGAAAAGGAGGCCCTAGAACGAAAAGGATGCACCCAAGGACGAAAGGACGTAGGACTAGACGGAGAACAGAGATAGGAAGGTAGCCCCAGGACGAAAAAGGAGGCCCCAGGACGAAAAGGAGACCCCAGCACGAAAGGATGCCACCGAGATCGGGCAAGAAGCCACCCGGAGTTAGACGAAAAAGGCTTCCGATCGGTGGCAGGATATTCTTAAGTTGGAAAACGAGGCCCCCAAGACGGAAAGATGCCCCTGCAATATAAAAAAATTAAGACCTGATGCAGAGACTTCTCCGGACGCAATAGGGGCCCCAGACGGGTAGGAAAGGTTTCCGCAGGAATGAGAGAAAGGCCACCGAGACCAGCCAGATGAGGCCCATATTTTGGAAGAGGAGGAACCTGAGAGAGAAGATCTGGGACTAGGACGCAAAAGCACCCTGCTAAAGGATAATGAGGCTCCAGACACAGATGAGGAGGCCCCCATGACGTGAGAGGGGGCCCCTAATTTGAAAAAGGAGTCACCTAGGAGAATTTAGGAGTCCCCAGAAATCAAAGAGAGTGTCAAAATGGCACGGAGGCAACCAGGATTACAAGGAGGCTCCAACACCGGAAAGAGGCCCCAGAATATCAGAGGAGGCCCTAAGACGGAAAAGGAAGGAAGATATGAGATGAGGTTTCGGAGACGCAAAAGAGCCCCAAACAGGGTGAGGTTCCACCGAGATAGAAAGGATGATCAAGAGACAATGGCAGGAGGCACCTAATTCGGAAGAGGACGACACAAGATTTGAAACGAGACCCCATGATGAACGAGAGGCCCCTAAAATAGGAGAGAAAAGGCCATTGGATAAGAGAGATGGCTCCCAAGCGGAAAAGAAAGGCTCGAGGCGGCTAAGAAAGGTCCCCGGGAAATAACAAGGCCACTAAGATAGGAAAGGTTGTAACTAATTTATCAGAGGCGGCGCCTGGGAGAGAAAGAGGAGTCCACCAGGAGATAAGAGACCACCCCTAAGATGGGTAAAGATCAGATCCAGAGCGCAGAGCAGGAGAACGCAGAGCAGGAGGCCCCCAAGACGTGAAGAGGAGGCCCTAATTTGAAAAAAGGCCTCTAGATGAGAAATGAGGCACCTGCCGGACTCGGGAAAGGGTAGGTCCTAGGACCAAATGAGGTCCCCCAGACCGGAAAGAGTTCCCAGGAAATGAGAGGAGGCCCTTAAGATGGGAGTGATAGCAGGTATGGAAGGAGGTGGGGGTTCCCAAATTGAAGATCCCTCAAGACGGGTAAGGCTTTGCCAGGATAAAGGAGGAGGCACACGAGGCGTGGCAAGAGCCCCCTAATTTGGCAGAAAATGCCCCTCGAAGATGAGAGGAAGCCCCATGCCATGTTAACACGCGCATTTCTGGAGGGGGCGAAATCCGCCCACCCCTCCGGTTTTTCGCAAATAACTGCAGATTTTACCGGTCGATGTACGTGATTTTCGGTGTACCTGCTTAGAAATGAACGGCGCGTCGTTTAAAGGAAGAAAAATGGAAATCAGCCGCAAATTTTTCAAGTTAGGGGCCGCTAAATAAAAAAAATGTTATGGCGTCAGACCACAAAAATTGGCGCTGATGCGCTTCCAGTATACTGACAAAGGAAAGTATTCTAGGCGACACTAGCGACTTGTTTGATGCATATTGATATGCTGTATAGTTTCAAGGTCATGTTATGTCACCAAGGTCAAGTCAGGTCAAGTTCGCTGACAGGTTAATGGAACCAAACTTGATCAACTGGAATGTTGCCATAAATGCACTACTGGTTGTCATTTGTACTGTCTGTCATTGCGTTTCCATACTTTATTCATGTAATTCCTCCCTTCTTCAAGAGCACAACGGGGCCGAAAATACAACTGACCCTCCAAAAGCGCACAGTCTCACAAAAAGCGACAGGGCCTTAACACAAGCGTTGCAGCCATAAATATACATACCGGGAGGTCTAAAATACACCGGAAGCTCTCAAGGCACACGGGGGTCATGATAACGCACAATAGCCTGAAAAGGTGGCTGGGGCCGCAAAAGGCAACATGGTTCCAAAACAAACAAAAAGACCGGCGCTAAATAAACACATCGGGGATCTTCGAAAATGCCCTGACACGTCAAAATCCTCCGGTGTACAAAAATTCAACAAACCCTAAAACGAGCAGGCGGTTCGAAAATGCTTTAGGTCCCTAACAAAAATGGATTGGAGCCATAATACACAATCATAGACCAAGAAAGACGCAACGGGTAAAAAAAAACGCCGAGGCTTGGCCTCGGTTCGGTATCCAATCTGGGAGGATAGCAGCAAAGATATGAAGTGCATCAAAGCTCAGCGGAAACCGCATTTCATAGCTACCAGAAAATGTGGGAAGTAGGAAACTAATGATCGAATTTAATCAATCGACTTTTCGAAGCGAACGCCCATGCGAATCATTTCATCACGCCAAATATGGTGCAAGTCTATCATGTGGCAGCAAGTAGCAAAACGCAGAAGGCCTAGCGAAACCATAGCATCGCACGAAGTGTGGCGAATGCACCGAATACGAAAAATGAGTGTGCACGTGCACTGACGTTGCCGTCGTGGCGACCTGGAGCTATGAACTGCAATGCCTGAAATTGTAAAATTTTGTATTTATAAAGTGGTGGGTAATACATTTTACTTTGAAGTTATGGGCCTAAGTACATCTTCTAAACCCTGCTCGTTTCAGGGCTTTGTTGCGTTTTTGTGCACCGAGTATGTTTTTACGTGTCGGGGCGTTTTCGAAGATCCGTCATGTTTATTTAGCTCCCGGTCGTTTTGTCCGTTTTGGAACCATGTTTGCCTTTACGTGGTCCCGGCGCCCTCTTTCAATTTTTTGTGCGTTCTGCATGGCCCCCTGTGCGCCTTGCGAGCTTGCAGTGTAATTCTCACTTTAGAGCTCCCGGTATGTTTATTTGGGGCTGCAACGCATGTTTTAAGGCCCTCATCGCTTTTTGGGAGACTTTTGTGCGCTTTGGAGGGTTAGTTGTACTTTCTGGCAACGTTGTACTCTTAGGGTCCCGCTGTGTATATTCTTGGGGCTTCTGACACATTTGTGGGGCCCCAGTATGATATTGGGGCTTCGGTGCCGATTTTTTCTGGGTCCCAGCGCGACTTATCGCGCCCAGGCACGTGGTTCTGGAGACCCAACGCCAGTTTTCTGGGCTCAACGCGATTTTTGTGGATCTTTTCTGCTTTTTTTATTAATAGTCCGAATCCCAGCCTGATTTTTCGAACCGGACGCCATGTATCCCACCTCGATTTTTCGAGATCCGGTATGCTTTTCGAAGTCATACGCAATTTTGAAGAGCATCTGAAAAAATGTTCGGTGCAACAGAGCCATTTCCTGACCCTGACATCTATTTGCTGGAATCTCTCTCCTTTTTGGAGGGCTCCAGCTTGATTTTTCGGGATACCGATCCGGGTTTTGTGGTATAGGTGTAATTTCAGCAGTGTGAGGTAACTTATCAAGGGATACCAAAAGCAAATCTTAGAACTGAGTGGTGGAGTTAGGGTTGAAATCCGACCAATCGAGAAACCATAGTATAGGCATAATATGAGGTGCATAATATGAGTTGTCTCTAGTTATCTTGCTCAGGACAGCCATTGGATCGGGAAAGACTTTGAATTTTGTTGATGCGTGTTAACGTGCCGCTTAATCTGAGGGCACCTCCGAGGGCAGCGCGCAGCAACTGTGATCCGATCAGCCTTTCTCAGTTGAGCTGGACGTGCCGACTGGTGGGGAAAAATTATCGGCGTGTCCATCGGCTTAACGCGTAGCTTCGTGTATTAGCCGAAGTCACGACTTAACAATGACGGATGGGACCAGAAATGGGACCAGAAATGGGATCCGCCGCAGTTGGACGCGATCAGACCACTCAGTGGGAAGCTTGACGTGTTGATGTCTGCTGGTCCAACTTGAAACGCGTGTCCGGCGCTTCTGCCCCGTGTGCTCACGCCGTCAGCCATGTCAGTCATGCCGTCAGCCATGTCAGTCATGCCGTCAGCCATGTCAGTCATGCCGTCAGCCATGTCAGTCACGCCGTCAGCCATGTCAGTCATGCCGTCAGCCATGTCAGTCATGCCGTCAGCCATGTCAGTCATGCCGTCATCAGTGTGACGGAGGTAGACGGCTGGCCGCAGTGTTGGTGCAGTCAGAAACAGTCTCCAGTGAATGCATGACAGCCATAGCCGACAGCAGTATCTGGTCTACATTTGAAAGTCGCACAGCGCAGCAAAACCACATGACAGCCATAGCCGACAGCAGTATCTGGTCTACATTTGAAAGTCGCACAGCGCAGCAAAACAATGCATGACAGCCATAGCCGACAGTAGTATCTGGTGTATATTTGAAAGTCGCACAGCGCAGCAAAACCACACTGCCACAAGTGCTGGTTGAGTCCCGCATTGAAGCCGTCGCCGTGTCCACCTGGCCCGCGCACATGTGCTCCTTGCCAATCGGACTTGGAGACTCGATGCGGGGGCGAAGGGAAGCGCATGGGCATGTGTGCCCCCACCCTCCGTGGAGATGAGGGGCTCCTCCGACTGGCAAAGCGCCCCTCCAGGACACTTTAGTGCACCCCCTCCTCTTCCGTAAATTTGTCAGCGGAAGGCGCTCCTCTGAGTATCCAATAGGCGACCCTTTGAATAGGACGGTGCCCCCCCCCCCTAGGGACAATCGAGTACACTCCATCTGAAATTGTCTCAATCAGAGGAACCCCTCCTGGGACAATCGAGATTGTCTCAATCACTGGCATCCCTCCGGGAAAATGGCGCCCCTCCAGACGAGTGACTCCCCCCCCCTCCCCTTCCACCTTCATGAGACTTTCGGATCGGCCACTGAATCGATTCACCGTAACGATGTCGTGCATTGTATTGTATTACATTGTCGTGTATTGTATCATATGCCACTTGTGTGGACAAATTTACATTGGGAGACAAAGCGCAGCGCGCGAATTCGCTTCAACGAATCCCAGCAGGACGCTGCCAGCAGAACTACGGGCAAGGCGTTTGGTGACCACGTTGTGCATTGTGTCCCCAATGCACCGCTCGCTGGAAACCTGCACATCACCATTCTGCGTGGGTGTAAAGACGGAGCCGACAGAAGGATAACAGAAGCACTGCAAATGCGAAAACGTCCACCAAAAAGCACCACCCAACCCAACACCTGACAGAGACTTCGAAAACTAACCATAGGTGGTACTGCTGTCCGTTCGCGCTTTCGGTGCGGGCGCACTTCAAACGCACACAACGAGCAGTCGTGCACTGACCCTTGAACTGGTTGCTTTTCCGCTCCCTCCTTCGTTCGTCATTTCCATCATTTATATGTGTTCGTGTGTGTGAGTGTGTGTCAGTAAGTCAGTTGTTCATGTTGAAATTGTTCTATATCCGTTGGTGCGCCGCTTCTGTCTTCGAACTAGATACCTTGATTCTGAGAAAATTCGGTGTTAACTGTAAGGCACCTAGCACAAAAATGAAAATACGAACGAAACGAAAGGAGAATATTTGTATTTACATTGTTATGAAATATTCGTAAGGCTTGCATAATTGGTATCAATTAATATTAGACAAGGGAAAAAATATATTATATACAAATCCGCCACCGTTCACCGAGCACCTTCAAATTCTTCCGCGATTTGTCATGATTGCGTCATCATTGGCCAAGCTACTCGTGACCGCCTCCAAGCTTCCATTCATTGCTCCAACTTCGCGCGCAATGTCGATCAGTATATGACGTCATGGATGAAGAGATGAGAAAGATAAATGACAACGTTTTAGGTAGCTTGCTAAAGGCATGCGTATGTATATATATATATATATATAGAGAGAGAGAGAGAGAGAGAGAGAGAGAGAGAGAGAGAGAGAGAGAGAGAGAGAGAGAGAGAGAGAGAGAGAGAGAGAGAGAGAGAGAGAGAGAGAGAGAGAGAGAGAGAGAGAGAGAGAGGGAATCAAATCATGTCTAAATAATTTCAATTGATACGTGCAGAAATCGGTAGGGAGGATTCGCGAATTTAAGTATGTTCATTTCGTAAAAAGTGTGAAAAGCTTTAGCTTCAACAGGTTTATCCCATGATTTAAGCCCTATGGAGTCCATTGTTACCAAAACGTAAAAGTTGGAATTTTTAGCGGTTGAGAACGGATCCTAATTATTTCGGTTGTTATACTTTAGGTTGTTTCGTATCCAGATAATTAATCAACATAACTATATCAACCTGCACCTTTTCTAAGCTGTCTCGATGAGTGAAGACGCTTACAGTTGAAATGAAATATTTATGGCTCACAGTTCAAACGATATGCTCACTTTGAACTCATGTACGTTGGCCGATCTCATACTATTGGCATCACGTACATTACAGCTCTGCTTTATTAAACGAGCTCGACGTACGTCACAGGCCCGGTCTAAGCTCAACTTTTGAATGGAATGCTATGGAGGAGTCAACGGCCAAGCCCGACAGGGGCCCGTTTGGGTCTAGTCGGGCCCGAGGGCCGGGCCCGAGGGCCTGTTTTTGCCACCTCTACCTTATTCGCACCTGCCGTAATATCTTAGCAGCCCCAAATCTATTATGCCATACAATCTAATTCAGTGATTTGTGCACATGCTGAAGAAACCCACAGCTGGACAAATGGGATTATGCTTTGTAGAATGCCTGAAAGTGGGTGCAAATGATGAAATGATCCAATCACTACGTTTCGACATGACTATCATCATTGATCATAGTCATATGATCAATGATCATATGTCATGTTCACCATAGTCATCATTGATCATCCCTGGGCCCGACATAGGCTCAAACGGGCCCCTGTCGGGCCTGGCTGGCAACTCCTCCATGGCATTCCATGCAAAACTTGAGTTTGGACCGGGCTCGGGACTTACGTCGGGCTCGTACCAAATCTGGGACTTTCAGATGTCGGGTTCGGGTCGGGCTTGGGCATGATAACTTCTGCAGATTGCTATCTCTTGTGGTGGGTCAAGGCAGCTGGCAACTGGTTGGCAATGCATCGTCGGACGCCCATTGCCGGCCGGCCGGCTGGGTGCGGAGACCGGTCAGCAGGGGAAAATTGTGCGACCAGATTAAATTGTGGTCAAATCCAGATGAAATATACCTTCCCATGATTGCAAGAACATGATGAACAGGAATCCAACCGGTTCCAAAGGGAATTCGCAAAAGTAAGCATACGCCCCTGGCTGGTGACCATGTTCCGCTTTGTCTTCATCCCACCGATACAGCCATTGTTGGGACAAGACGACAGCAATGAGATTTTAAAGTCTGAGTGGTTTAATATTACAGGTCAGTTTCAATGCATTTTAATCAAGCCAGCAATGGTTCTACGATGTCTGTGGATGATTTCACCTTCCTACTTGTTGGATATGCGGCACGGTGCATTCCACGCACCTCTTGCAAACCTCGACCTGCGCCGGTGCAGTGGCGGCCAGAGCAATGTCGAGAGACTATTGGAGAGTCGAGAGGCTTTTTCGTGCCCGTCGACGTACTTTCCGATAGTTGGATCATGACAGCGCCTCCGGAAAACCTAATCTCTTTCCAACGAGCCAAGGCAGCCGCGCGGCGTACAATCCGGAAGCTAAGAGGGTCTCATGGCGACAGTAATTCAGCAAGCTGAACCGTTTCCGCCCTACGACAAATGTATGGTCCCAGATAAACCGATATCGGGACACTTTATCTCGACATCATGGCCTGCTTTGAACATACGTGGCACCATCATCACAGGATCTCCGGGAGTGGCGAACATTATTGCTCGAGCTCTCTCGCTGACCAAGGCATGAAATTTGATTTAAATGCATGTTTTAGTGAAGCACTGCAAAGCATCACCTGTTGATACTATCAGCTTTGAGACGCACTCGCATTGAGTCATTCACAATGGTTGAATTGACAGAAATCCCACCATTTCGTTTCGTGTTTCAGGAACACAGCAGCGTCCATACTGAAATGCTCGGACATCTTCCCCCACCCCCACCCACAAATGCGCTCGAGAAATTCTGGAATGCTTAGTTCCTTTTTGGAAGAACGGTGGGTTTCCGCCTTTTCGTTCTTCGTCCTCGCCCAGTTCGGTTTCAGGAAGAACAAGTCCACAGTTGATCACATTCTGATATTAGACACTCTGGTTGGCACCAGTTTTCTGGAGAAGCGACATCTATGGGCAGCGCTCTTTGATGTTGAGGGCGCCTACGACACGATATGGAAACAAGGTGCACTTTTCAAACTATGGAGGTGTGGCATGCACGGTTTTATGGAGCGTTTTCTTCAGAACGTTCTCACTGATCGGACATTCCGTGTCCGTGTAGGAAGCGCAATGTCCGAGCGGTGGACTCAAATAAACGGTGTTCCTCCATGGAGTGTTCTTGGTGTCAAGTTATTTGCGTTGCTGATTAATGCCAGACTGGAGATGGTCTGCCGAGTGGCGACGCTAGCTGTATTATTGTTCATGATGTGACAATTTGATGCTCCGCATCAGGTTCACGGAGAGACGGCTGCAGCTTGCCACCTCTCGCTTGGACAAAAGGAGTAGTTCAACGGTTTCCTTTGTCTACCCTTGACCCTCTCGGGGTCTTCTTCCGTCCCCCTCTTAGGCTTTCCGCGATTCGTAAAAAAATGGCGCTTGGCCGCGCGCCGAAATTTTGTTCACACTTTCTCACATCAATTTGGCATATCGTATTAAAATTGTAAGGTCAGGTCATCTACGGTCAATGAGTTACTGAAGGTCAAGTGAGGTCACCTCCAAAAAAAGTTTAACCAGTGGTCACACTTTACGATGAAGATATTTGAATGCAACTTCAGCGTTTGCTTATCTTTAGGGATGCAACGAAACGCACCAAGGAAATGTTTGTATTTTTCGTTTTTGATGACGTATTAGTTTTGTATATTTGCCCATTAGATCTAAAATAGAAGATTCTCGCTAAAGTAAGCATTTTTATGAGAGTATGTTGACTTGAAGCAACGTATTGCGATCCGCTCAACCCATTAGAGAAATCAAAATTAAAGAAAATTGAAAACGCAAAATTGTGCAAATTTATCAACTTAAAATGTTGATTTGGGCAGTTTGAGTTGATTTGAACAGTTAGGGCCGTGTTTCATTTCGACTTCCTTTTCTGATTCCAAATAATTTTGTTATTAAAATCTCCTCCAGAATGAGCTCCCCAGAGCAAAAAAATAATGATGTCAGTCGTGATCACATAAACCCCCAGTGACGTCACTTTTGGGGATACAATTTGGGGTGGCTTCGGACCATACTCGTCGAGCGCTTTCCCATGGCATCTCTTTCGTTATCGTACGAGGCTTAGTTTGGAGATTAGAGGGAGGAATGTATCAACCCCCTGAGACGGGGTGTGAGTATCTGACCGGAAAGACCTATTAAGAGTTATTAAGGGGTAAGACAATTGAAGCGCGTTTCTGCCGTTGCCGTAACTGCCAGAGTCCGACCAATTCAGCGCTGTGGAGAGCAGTCTCCCTCCCGGCTGGCGGCTAGATTTTCCGGCATTTTATTTGAACTTCACCTTACATACAAGAACCACCTGGAAGCGTTGTTGGAGAAGTGCTTCAAGTTCCTTAACATCATCAAGTGCGTTGCCCTGACTACCTACGGTGTAAATAGGATTGCACGTTTACTCTTTTGCTGATTGGTGATCTGCTCGAAACTTGATTATTGTTGCTTTGCCTATAATATAATACCATGCTGCCTTCGAATTGCCACATGGTTATTTCGCACCTCCCCAACTGCACGCATCTTGGCAGATGCTCATGAAGCACCGCTTGCCCTGAGAAGAGATAAGCTTGAACTGCGCTATTCGTGCAGCGTGAGGTAGTTCCTCTGAATCCGGCATACCAAGCCCTGGTTCCGTGCCGTACGCTTGCGCTATTCCTTGGTGGTCGTGACAACGTTCTGCACTCCTGTGTGCAGTTCCATAAGCTTGCGGAGTTAGGCGGTATTCAGATAGGCAGCATTAGTAGAGTGGCACACTAGCCGTTCCCCTCTGGAAATGTGTGCCGCCATCTGCTGACACGACATTGTCTGACACTCGGAGTGAAGAAATTATCCCGTAAATATATCGGTAGAAAACCTTGACTTCCATCGTGTATGTACTCCTACACACACTGGCGGGTCGAAACTGGTAATGGTGTGGGCTGTGTTTTTGTAAGTGGATCTACGATCAGATCGTTTACGCTGCCTCCACACGCAAAGGTTTATGTGGCCGAACTTGTGGCAATTATGAAGGCTTTGTGCTTCATCGAAGTATAGGGAGTGATGATGACCATGTGATACTTTCAGACTCCCCAAGCAGGCTTCGTACGATAAAGATATTTTATCGTACGACCCTATCGACCAGGATGTTTTATTGCGTCTGACTAAGCTCGAGCGAGCGGGCAAAATGGTGACCTGTTCGATGCCCAGTTACGTTTGAGTTGTGGGGAACAAGTTGGCTGACGAAGCGGCGAAGCGGGCTGTCCCGAGTCACTACACTCGTCTGCTGCCTCTTCCCACGGAACGTCTCAGGAAAGTGTCAGCAAGCTTCGAACGCATTGAGTCAGAACAAACTGACAACCACAAATTCAAGACTGCGGCTCTGGAAATCATCATCCAGCATTTCACGAAATGCGGTGATGCTCGCCAGAATGTGGATAGGTCCACCTACGCGTACTGTCTGCGGAGCGATGGCTCCTCGTGTAATCCCACTCACAGTGAACCGCAGTATTTTGGTGTGTCCCCGCTTCTCAGCACAGCGAAGCGGTTCTTTGGACGAGAGGCATGTTCGCTTACGATGGCTGATATTTTATGCGACGGGTCTCGCGTGGTTCGGACCCAACAACTGTTGGGGTTTCTCTCGCAAATACCTGACCCGACCTGTGACGCCTTCTACTGTATCGAAGTGAACAAATTTGATTATAGCACAACATATTGCGTTTGACTATCGATTGCACATGCCTTCATGTCCATTCGACCCTTGGGTCCCGAGTTACGAGGGGGTTAAAAGAACTCCATCGTCTCCCAGCAACTGGACTGTATAACAGTACACAGTAATTGCTCTCCGGTCTACGGGAGAGCATGCCAGGAACTGTTGTCGAGGTTGCAATTCTGTAAATCTTACTAGTATGAATTGCAATAAGACCAGTCAAGTATTGCACTCAGCAGTGTATGACTATTACCGTGATCTTACACTGTGTGTATTGCATTGAGCAGTGTAGCAAAAGCATCCCACGGTCAGCAGAATAGTTGAAATGCTTGAGAGAACAAGCACGTCAATGATAGGAGAACTTAACCCGCATATGAAGGATAAGGTTATACAATACATCATGCAGTTGTATGATTATAATAAATTGAGAGTCATGGATGCTTCATCCCAGCACTGCTTCATGAGCAGTGTTGGGATCACCCATAACCAGCCTTATTAAATAAACCTCAAAGCTAGCATTTATCAACTGCACATCGCAGCAAGCTTTTTAACTGAATGTTAATTTTTGCATTGCAACGCTGCAATTGAATTGAAATTCACTTTACAAGTGAATCACGACAAGTAGTTCAATATATTATCCAGTTGGACATTGAATTCAATGCATTGATTTGGTCACCCTCGGGTGGGGTTTCAGGTGGTTTCACTTTAAAGGTGAATAATAGGAAGGTGATAATGGAGGAGGGCAATGCCGCCCACAAGGTGCAACACATCACACCCATTTTATTTGTACCCATTGTATGGATAGTACACATGGAATCGCCTGAGACTGCACACTTTAATTCCAAACCGCACGTGAGCCGTGGATCAGTACACTTTGTTTTGCAGACGCGCACTGCGCATCCGTCCGGCCAGACTTTGTCACGCCTGATCAACTTCTTCAACTGACTCGCTGCTGACGATCCTCCTCGTTTTCCGGCAGAGTTCGTGCAGGTCCTGTTGGCCCACGGCTCGCCGAGCCATTAGAGTCTGCCAGAGCCGAGTCGGCGCCCCGGCGTGACTCTGCGCGTGCCTCCAGGCGCACTGTCGCCACCAAGGATCTGGCCACTCGCCAGCAGCTGGCGGCCGGGCGTCACGCGGCGAGGCCGAGCCGCCGGTGACGTCACGCCGGCGCTGTCACGTGACCGGCGAGCAGAAGCCGTGCCGCGCTCGCGGCGTGTCACGTGAACACACGCCGAACTCCGCGCCCGGTCTCGCTCCGTCGCTGTGGCGTTGCCGCTGTGCGGCAGCGGGCAGACGGCGAACCGCCGGCCGACCTGACCTGACCTGACCTGACACGGTGACCTGACCCGTGGAGCCACGAGCGGCGGCCGAGTGCGGCCGCCGGATTGGTGCGCCACGACTGAAGACTAGCGCACCGTTTTTGCGTACAGCTTGTGACGAATGCCGGCACGCCGCCGAGCGTCGCCGCTGTACGGCCGGCCGCTCGCCGGACTGGACATTCAGTGCCGACGTCACGGTCGCTCACCTCGGACAGCTTCCAGCGAGCTTCTGTTTCGGCGTCGTGTGCTGCAGCCGCGCGAAATTAAGCTGTCCGTTCCGACACGGCACTGGGCTGGAGTGGAAATTGTAGCGTAGTCAGAAGGGATGGTACCACGAAACGCCTGGTCACTCGCTGAATATTTACTGCGACACAATGTTCTAAAGTAGTCAGGATATCGTGAACGGTAAATCGCCAAGGCACCCGAAGCCTCGACGGACGCTGATTTGAACTACCCCCCACCATTGTTGGAGACCCCCTCCCCCACCCCCCACCCCCCAACCCGTCATGTTGGCTTTTACTTTTAACATGCACGTTGAAGGGAGAGAACAAGGCTTTGGGATGACTGCTACTCGCCAAGATGCATGATTCCGATGAAGCTTGCCGCAGGTGCTGACACAATGAGAAAAGTACACACCATATGTTGCTCTTTTGGGATAGGCATGAGGAGAAGCCAGAATAGTTGATATTAAATATTCAACAGCGATGTTTTGTTGCAACTTACGTTTCAAGTGTTGTTCTCTCAATATTATTAAAATATGTACGTTTTTCGAAATGCCCGCATCCTTTCAGAATATCCCGAGGGAGGCAATTGTCTCTTGTCACGCCAGTCTTGATGGTGGCTTTGATAAAATAGTTCAATACGGCTGTTTGTATCGAACACATTTTGACAACCTAGAAGCCGTAATCTGATAATGGTACTCATATCTCAGACAAATAGTCATCCTAGGACCGTAGCGACGGCCTTCATGGCCCGCATAGATCGAGTTTCAGAAAGATCAATAGTAGGGTAGGTAGGCAATAGTATTACCTACCGAGCAAAGTGCCTGGTCCAGTTGGCGTGGAGACAGGCGAGGTTCCGGCAATCCATCGGTTGAACCGCGTCGTCTCGGCTGCCGGGATTCACGAAGGGCTGCTGGCCATAGGAACGCACCGGCATAGATCTGCGCCGGAACCGGCCTGCAAGTGGCCATGCGTCAACTATATTTAAACACCCGGACAGCCCATTTCCGCTATCAAAAACGAAGTCAGCTCATTTAACGGCTGCCGATCCGCCCACGGCGCAGAGCTGTCAGACGAGCTGTGGCTCTGTCAGACGAGCTGTGGCTCCGTCAGACGAGCTGTGGCTCTGTCAGACGATCTGTGGTGCTGTCAGACAGATTGTGGCCCTGTCAAATAGACTGTAATGCTAGCGGGATCGCTGCGGCGTTGGCAGCTTAGTTGTAGCGTTATCAAAGTTTCCTCCGCTCAGTCAGCGCCGCGGTGGTCCAATCGGCGCAGGCTAAATATTCCCGTGAGCAATTCTAAAATGCCCAAACCGCTAAGTTCGCTACGCCAAGAACTGTCAAACTTACGCCATTGTTTGGCTGCAGCAAGGCCATGACTGGAGCAGACTGGAGCACCACCAAGCACAGGTAGCAGCACGGAGTCTGTAACAGATAGGAGTTGCTCATGTATTTAAGCAATTAAGAGAACTTAGCTCTGAGATTAATCTATGGGCACATAGAACAGGAGCTAAGTTATTTTGATTGCTTCGGAAACTATCTGTTACAGACTCCGTGTTCCTACCTGATGGCCTTGCTCACGTCCAACAATAGCGGCAGTTCAGCATTCTTGGCGTAGCGAACTTGGCGATTTGGTGGTTTTATAATTGTTCATGGGACATAGGCGCAGCCAAGCCCACCCCCCCCCCCCCCCACACCCACTAGCAACCAAAAATACACTAGATCAAACATGAAATTATAAGATTTTCAGCATCCAAACCCAAAAAATTATTGGCGTCTTCACGCGCCGGAGTCGGTCTCTGTTTCATGTCATCGTTTTTTACCGTTGTGCCAACCCCTTAAGAAAATTCTGGCTGCGCCCCTGTTCATGGGAATATTTGGCCTTAACCGTTCAATCCACCACTGCGCCATCAGCGCCGCCGTGACGTTGCTGTGACGTCACTGCGGCTGGGGTGGCCCATCAGCGGTGATTGACGGCGACTTACTGGGAACGCGGTTGGTCGCGCCGCGAGCGCCCGCGTCGGTAATTGGTCCAACGGTGCGTCTGGCGTCGCGGACCCGCCCCTGGCGACGCCGGTCGAAGCCGGCCGCTCGTCGACCGGCCACTTTCCAGATAAGCTCTGTCGGCAGCAGATAAGCCCAGTTTCCCGATAAGCCCAGTTTCCCGATAAGCCCAGTTTCCCGGTACGCCCAGTTTCCCGATAAGCCCACTTCCCGATAAGCCCAGTTCCCGATAAGCACAGTTTCCCGATAAGCCCAATTTCCCCATAAGCTTTGTCGGCGGACGATAAGCCCAATTCCCGATAAGCCCAGTTTTCCGATAAGCCCAGATTCCCGATAAGCCCAGTTTTCCGATAACCCGTCGGCGGACGGCGGTCGCGGCACGTCCGACCGCGCCGTCCGTCTGCAAACTGATCACGGCTCGTGTGCGAGTGTCGCGTGCGGCTGTGGCACGTCGCCGTCTGTACGCAGCTGGGTGGTGCGTCGGACCCGGACACCACCTGAGGCTGGTCGGACCCGGGTACCACCTGAGGGTGGTCGGACTCGGACAACACCTGAGGGTGGTCGGGCCCGAACACCACCTGAGGCTGGCCGGGCCCGGACACCACCTGAATGTGGTCGGACCCAGGCACCACCTGAGGGTGGTCGGGCCCGGACACCACCTGAGGCCGGTCGGGTATCTATGAGCCCGACGATGATCAGCACGCGACGTGACGCAGTGTTGTCTGTGTGCCTGTATAACGGTGTAAAATGGTGCGCAGCTGGCAGGGCACGCCGCCGGCCGTGCGATTTCCTCCGGCTCCGGCTGGTCCGGCGGTGTGCTGACCCCCAGCTCGGCTGGTCCGGCGGTGTGCTGACCCCAGCTCGGCTGGTCCGGCTGTGTGCTGACCCCAGCTCGGCTGGTCCGGTCGTGGGCTTGACCCCCAGCTCGGCTGGTCCGGTCGTGTACTGACCCCCAGCTTGGCTGGTCCGGCGGTGTGCTGACCCCCAGCTCGGCTGGTCCGGTCGTGGGTTGACCCCCAGCCGGTCCGGTCGTGGGTTGACCCCCAGCTCGGCCGGTCCGGCCGTGTGCTGACCCCCAGCTCGGCTGGTCCGGTCGTGTGCTGGCCCCAGCTCGGCTGGTCCGCTCGTGGGTTGACCCCCAGCTCGGCTGGTCCGCTCGTGGGTTGACGCCCGGTTCCGCTGGTCCGGTCGTGCTCGCTGCGGCTTTTCGTGTGCACCCCGAAGCCGAGACCGAGACACGCGGTGTCCGAGCTCTGACGTTGAACTGTGCCGATGAGAGTGTTGCTGTTTGCCCGAGTGTTTGTATTGTGATAGAATAACTGAACGCTAATAGTAATAACACAGCGAGCAGTGTGTCTCCCTCCCTGCAGCAGCCTGCAAGTGCGCACAATGTGCAAACTAAGCACTGGGACAAAGGAACCTGAAATAGTCTGTGCATGTTGTCGGCGCCAAGTCAATGACGCAGCGAATGTTTGTACATACATAGAGCTGTTTACTATAGTAATACCATAGAACTGCAAATATTTTGCAATTGTTGAATCGGCAAGTTAATTGTATTGGCAAATTGTTTATAGAGCATTTGTGTTGTCTCATTGGTATGTCCGTTTTTACATCTCACCTTGCCTTGCCCGAAACACATCGATATATTCAATACCTGACTGATCTGAGAAGTCAGAGCGCGCACAATTCAGTGATTACAGTCGCTACATCAATATTTTGTGATGCCAAATGTTCCCAGGAACTTATAGTTTTATGATTTTTGCATCATCAGTATTGAGCATGCTGATTAACTTACTTGGTGTGCTTGCTCCACACATGTCGCGGTGGCAGTCACGTATGATGCCAGGTTCGAAGGGACTTGGCCCGTCCAAACTTCATCCTCCGCAGAATACGTACACTGAACGTGGATATTCTTCGGTTTCCCACTGTCCCCGCTCTAGGTGACCGTCACACGGCGCAGCTAGGTGTGCTGGTCGGGCGAATTCTGTGCTGCGAGCACAGGATTGGGCAGCATAGCTACTCAATAATAAAATTGTGTTAAATGGAAGCGCTTAACATTTCCCGACTTCCCTTGATTTTTTAATACTCGAAACTTATTAATGAAGTGGTGACAAAGGTTCCCCGATGAATCGGCACGATCCACCTGACACAGCGACATGGCATGTGGTAGAGTAAGGCCACTCACTTGCAAAACAAATGATGTTCTGCTTTATTTTGAAATACCAGCGCAGCTTTGTGCAGCCTCGCTTTGTACCGGGATTGGTGAGTCCGTGTACTGGAACTGGTCAGTCCGTGTACCAGGACTGGTGAGTCCGTGTACTGGGACTGGTGGGTCCGTGTACTGGGACTGGTGAGTCCGTGTACTGGAACTGGTCAGTCCGTGTACCAGGACTGGTGAGTCCGTGTACTGGGACTGGTGAGCCCATGTACCGGGACTGGTGGGTCCGTGTACTGGGACTGGTGGGTCCGTGTACCGGGACTGGTGGGTCCGTGTACCGGGACTGGTGGGTCCGTGTACCGGGACTGGTGGGTCCGTGTACCGGGACGTGTCTGGACTGGTGGTCCGTGTACCGGGACTGGTGGGTCCGTGTACTGGGACTGGTGGGTCCGTGTACTGGGACTGGTGGGTCCGTGTACTGGGACTGGTGGGTCCGTGTACTGGGACTGGTGGGTCCGTGTACCGGGACTGGTGGGTCCGTGTACTCGAGTTCAGCTGTCGTGCGTTCGCCCCAGCGACTTCCAGTTCTCTCGATTAATTAAGCATAAACAGACCTGTTTGTTTTTACCAGGATGTCAGCTCCCACTTCCCATACCTTTAGAAGCGCATAGGTTCGTCAGATTGCAAAACTTGACGGATATTGACAGATATTTGTTGTGAACCTGTGTATGATAACCGTGGTATATATATATATATATATATATATATATATATATATATATATATAATATATGCATTGTTGATTAAACACAATCCCGGAACGGGATTGTGTTGCAAAATTGCACTCTTTCTTCTGCAGACTCTCTATCTGTCTTACGATACGCTTTCCATCGTTCGTATGTTCATGCACGATATTCATGTACGATATTCATACTCGTTGTCTACTTTTACAAGTGCATAAAAGGAGAGTGCGCGCGCCTGCAGAACAGTGGCTACGTTGGGCACACGACCACATCCTTTCGTCGCTGCATAGCAATGCACTTACAACAGGGCGGGCCCCGGATACACACCGAACGCGACCATTCCGGCTACCTCACACGCTCCGACATGACCCTGGACACCAAAGTCCTAGCCACAGCCCTTGATCAGCGCCGCCTCCAAATCTTGGAAGCGGTTTTTATCAGGGAGATTGACCCAACCATCAACCGCCAGAGCAATGCACGAGGCACGTTGCTGTTATATGATGGCCCACAGCTCACCATCAGGCGGTAGGGCGAGTGACAGCGATGAACTAATGACATTTGTTCTTTTTTCGCATTCTCATTGTACGCAACACAAAAATGGAGTACGTTATGCCATGTATCGCACGTGCATGTATTTTATTGTTTTCCAAACTTGTGATCGCGACCAATTTGAACTAGTCTTTAAAATGTCCGATGGAAGGTGAAACTCTATCATGGCAAAATGTTCTTAGTGGAGTCCCCCAGAGGTCCGTACTGGGGCCACTATTGTTCATTATATTTGTAAAGAAGAAAGTGGCCTAAGCAGCAACGTTTTGAAATTTGCGGATGATCTGAAAGTCTTTAGGGCAATAACAGGACACAATGAGCAGGTCTCGCTGCAGAAAGACTTAGACGAACTTGTGAAGTGGTTCGAAAAACGGCAAATTAAATTAAATTTTGATAAGTGCAAAATCATGCATGTAGGTAGGAAGCATATGAAGGCTCCATGTTTGCTGGGTGGCCAAGTACTATCTGTGACTCAGCAGGAGAAGGACTCATGTGTTATTTTGAACACAAAATTGGGGACATCAGAACAGACCAAACAAGCCAGGAAAAAAGCACTAAGAATGCTTGGGACAATAAATAGGAATGTATCATACAAAAGTGAGGAAGTCATCAGGAAGCTTTACTGTGCATATGTCAATGCACATTTGGAATACTGTGTCCAAGCTTGGTCCCCTAGTTATGAAAAATATTGTTGGCTTTTAGAGAGAGTACAAAAGAGGGCAACAAAAATGGTTAATGGTATAAGCAACCTGGCATATGAGGAAAGATTGAAGAAATTGAATGTGTTTTCACTTAGATACAGAGGGCTGAGAGGAGATCTCATCGAGGTCTTTGAATATGTTCATGGTCAGGAACAGGGATATCTCAGGGAAATGTTTGAATTTAACAGAAATGATGCAATTAGAGGCCATCAATTCAAAATTAAAGTTAATTACAGCAGGACAAGGTTAAGACAGTCTTTCTTCACCAACAGGGTAGTAGAACACTGTAACCAGCTGCCAGAAACCATTGTGAGTAGCAGCACACTGAACATCTTTAATAACAGCATAGACAATCATCATAAGAATAGAGGATAGAGCTTTTCGGTATTCCAGGGAGGGCTGATCGACGGATTTGGTGGGCAACTGGTTCAGTGTCAAGAGTGCAACCAAGAAGGGCCCTTGTGGCTCATAGTTGCACTGATCTGTTATGTCTTTATGTCTTATGAAACGTGGAAAATATAACGAATGTTCTACTTACATATCATAGTTCCGCTTATGAATATCGTGCATGAACATACGAACGATGGAAAGCGTATCGTAAGACAGATAGAAAGTCTGCAGAAGAAAGAGTGCAATGCCCGTTCCGCGATTGTGGTTGTTCGACAATGCATAGATAACGATCTGCTTCCAAGCTGTACTAATATATATATATATATATATATATATATATATATTTACACATGAAAAACAAGTAGTGCTGGATAATGATCTACCGGATTAATGTTTTCTGCTCCTCGTGCCACACTTCTCTCATTTGGTCTTTTAACAGCTTTGCCTGCTTAGGATACGTCCAACCAACCCAGTCGGCGCGCCTTTAAACCCAAATAATCAATCAATCAATCCAGCCAACCCATTACTTGCTTCCTCCCTCATTCTACCGAACATCCAACTGGACAATTCTGTGTTGTCCATTTTACGGCTTCCAGCTCTTCGACGCGATCTCTGGAAAATCAACTGCACCCGAGTACGGCTTTCCGAACAGAAAGTGTTGGGCTAACAGCCGATCTGTGATAGAGCTTTGCCACACAGTGTTGCCGCCGTCAGCAGGCGTTGAGGCGTTCAGCCAGTGGCCATTTCCCCCGACGCAGGTCCTTCGCCGGCCGTCTACTGCACAGCTCCGACTCGTTTGTGCCGGTTTTGTTGGGTGGGCTGGCCCGCTGGCAGTGTTTGTTGTGGCGGCGCATAGTGCACCCACGAGTGATGTAACCGTCTATGTACGTGCGTAAATATACCGTGAAGCAGATGTACCTGGCGAGTAGCTGAGTACCTGCCTGGTCGGCATTGGCGTCGTAGATTATTCGTCAGACCAAATCGCGATGGGCCGATATCATTTTGGTGGGAACCATTGCACAATGGAGCCCTACTCTGGCAGCGAACAGTGCACCGTATATCTCCCAACATAATCATCACGAAAATTGCACAATGGAGCCATACTATGGTAGCGAACATTGCACCATATATCTCACGACATAATCACGAACAGTGCACAATGGAGCCATACTCTGGCAGCGAACATCGCATCATATATCTCACGACATAGTCACGAACAGTGCACAATGGAGCCCCACTCTGGCAGCGAACATTGTATCACTTATCTCAGGACATAATCATGCAGAGTATGCAATAAACTGCCACTTTGTCCTGATCATGTACATCCGTTTTTGATGCCTCGTGAGAAAAGGAGGCTGAGAAAATAAGAAGATGGTCCGCTTCTCACAAGCTCGTGACAGTACTGGGCTTATTGTACTAAGGTAAAATGGTATCGTCGCTGTCACTGACGGGCTACGCGTGATGTGACCCAAAGGAATCACCACTGCGCATGCAATGCACGCTGCTACCATTTTTGGACGTGGCGGTTGTGCAGCCTCATAGCCGTGGCTACCACGTTTATGATCGGATAACTATGGATGATGGAATTTCAATTGGTCTCGTCGGCTCAATGGCCGAGCCAGTCTGCCCGGTTTAGAGCGCCCCAGAGTGGTCGAATGCCACTCACGGGGTTGGCGGCGCACGGAAACTTCGTCATTGCGGCCCAGACTGAGGGTTACTGGAATCAGCTCAAGACAGCCCGATGTCGCGTTGCTTCTTCTGCGCAGTGTGTTGCTGACCCGGGGCCGGCATGGAACTTCTCTCACAGAGTTCTTTAAGACAAATATTTGGCGCAAGACCGACGAATGGCAGGATCTATAGTTGTGAGAATTCGAGAAAGAAATAAATTGAACGGCCCCAAGTCGCTAAGGTCCCCCCCCCCTTCACGACCGACTGACATTGATTCTGGCACTGACAAGCTGACTTCTCCCACAAGGTCATTTTGCAGCGCGTGTTGTTATTCGATCTGAAGTTTTTCTTTTATGATTTACTTGCTTTGAAGTTCTTCCACCCCATGTTGCTTAGTTCCGTGAAAATGCAAAATTATGTCGATAACAATTATGTAGTCTACAATCTGAGAACTCACCTGAACTTTTGCCACGCGGTTTTTCCGCGATTAGCGTTCTCGTCCGAATAAACTTGGTTTGATCCTGAAGACCATTTTGGAGAATTTCGGTCCTTGAAGGCAGGCTGTAGCTGGGCACTGTCAGTTTGGTGAATTTTGTTCCTTTGAAGGTTGACTGTAGCTCGTTACCTATGGCTGGCGCTCGAGATTACGACCTTAAGTTGAGTGGTCTACAGTCTAAGATCTTTTGGATTTTTTAACGCATATTTTTTTCTGCAATTAGCGCCCCCGACATCGCAACCTTGATTTTACCTTGAATGTCATTTTGTGATTTCTGATGTTTTGAAGACAGGCTGTAATTAATTGGTCTCTACAATCTAACACTCACTTTAATTTTTGTCACGCACGGCTTTCCCGCAGTTAGCGTCCCCGGCTTTGTTGACCCCCCCCCCCCCCACACCGTCCCCTTAGCAGAACAAAAATGCATTAGATTAACAAGAAATGTTGCGATTTGTACACCAAACGATTCATTTTCCTCGTGCTTCGAGCGCCGAAAGCGTGCTGGGAAAAAATATATCTATTGAGCTTTGGCACCCTGAAGAAAACCCTAGCTGCCCTACTGCTCATGCATACAATACCGTTAAAACGAGGTGCAAATACTACTTAAATCCATATCAAGAAGCACACCAGATTCGTTTCGGAAGGATGCCGATTCAGTTTTCAAGTGGCACGTTCCACTCACTTCCACGAGACAGTAACCACGGGCGCAGCGACGTAAACTCCGGATTTCATCCCTGAATGTATTATGTGAGTCCTTTTATCACCAATGTGGTCCCACTCAGTTCCGTCTGTTGACTGTACGACCTGTGGATGACATTCGGCCGTGCCGCAGGCATATTGCACGCGACAACGAAACACAACCAGTTGTGCCACCCCAGATGTGACTCACAGATGCCAGCAGCATTCAATGGGGCGAACGATAATACGCGGAGGAATCGCACAAAAACACTCCTACTCGGCTTTTCCTTCGGTCGGCGCTCAGGTCCCAAGTCGGCACCGAATCGCAACAATGAAGTTGACTCGAGTCCGGCGCCGCACGCCTCTTAGCCTCTTGAGTAGCTGGTCCATCACGCTGCACAACACTGCCGCCGCCAGTGGCCACGACCACGGAGAGCGGCGCGTGCCAGCGACAGCACCGCACGCCTCTGCGTCGCTCCCGAACCTTCGGCGCGTCAAGCGAGCGCAGACCGCCACGTCTCTGCGGACACGGCACCCGGCCCGGCCGCAGCAGCTTTGTACGTGGCTTTGTACGCTCACGGGGCACGGCAGCCGCCCTGTTGTGACGTCAGCGGGGCGTTATGACGTAAGCGGGGTGTCACGACGTCACGTCGCCGGACAGTCCGTGCAGCCGCGCCAGCTGACGGCCGGCCGTACGGCCGGCGTTCGCCGCCAGGCCGCTCAGCAGTCTTCGTCCAGTAAGTAGTTGCGCACCAGCTGCTCCACCTGCTCGGCCAGGTCGCCGCCGCGCCGGCGCTCCCGCTGCATCGACGCGCGCAGCAGCCGGTTCTCGTCGCGCAGGATGCGAATGATGGCCTTGAGCGCGGCCGGCTGCTTGTTGGCCAGCTCGGTCATGTCGGAGTCGCCGGGCGCCGCAGCGTTCGCACTCGCAGGCCCGCTCGCAGGCCCGCCGGCAGCACCGCCGGCAGCCCCGCCGGCAGCACCGCCGGCAGCACCGCCGGCAGCGGCGCCGGCAGCGCGGCCAGCGTCGGCCGTCGGCAGCGCCACCACCTCGTCCCACTGCTGGTAGTCGTCGAAGCGTTTGGGCCGCTTGACGCCGCGGCCGGGGCGCGGCTCGACCGCCGGCGAGACGAACGGCAGCAGGTTGTTCGCAGAGCTGCGGCACAGGGGTAGCACGGTCACGTCACACACACCGAGGCCTGGTCACGCCACCTCAGACCAGCTGTCACCAGGCACGCCGGCGCTGGCCACGTGTGGTAGGGGTACACGGTCGCAACCATACGCCAGGTCAACATCAGATCCGGAGGAAAACGTCTGATATCAAGCTCGCAAGTACTGGTAATGCTGGAAAACACTAGAATGTACACATTCTTGGATATCCCAATACCCCGTGAATTGTTTACAGGGTCTATCGTATAGGTTTCAGCATCAACAACGTATTAGCATCAGTGATATTAAATACACAACTATGTCACCCTTCAGTGCATGGTGGGTGGTGGGTGGTGGGTGGTGGGCGGTGGCGGTGGCGGTGGCGGTGGCGGTGGCGGTGATAGCACCATCAAATGTGGTAGCGACTTCACCCATCGACCACCATCGACCGACGAAGCCCCGTCGGCACGAACCCGCGTGACATCACACAGAGAAGCTCGCGGTGCGACAGCGGCTCAACGTGCGTGCAACACGAACAGTCGGCCACACCGGCGGCCGGCCGCCGTGCGGCGAGCTCTCACGTGGGCAGGCTGAGGTGCGGCGCCACGCCGTTCTTCACCGCCCGCCGCCCCATGCCCGGGCTCCAGGGCGGCTGCAGCTTGACGAAGTCGGACGTCGCGAAGTGCAGGTGGCACACGCCCAGCCGCTCCGTCAGCGCCGACGCCGGCAGGTCGCAGCAGCGCAGCCACACGGCCGCCTGGTCCGCCTCGCTCGGGAACAGGTGCAGCCGCAGCCTGGCCTTGCCGCGCGAGAAGCGCGCGCACGTGCGCACCGCACACATGTCCTGTCGACACGAGGGCGCGGCGGCTGGGGCGAGGCGCAGGCACTGCAGTCGGCACGGCACGGGCCGAACGCGAAACGTGCACACGCTCACGTTCGCTTTGGCGCTATATCGTAAATCAATATAAATACAAGCTCTTAAAAAGGCAGATGATGTGATAAACTCGACTCGTATATGAGTTGCTATGGTTTCACAGCTCGCGTGTGATTAGTACGGGTTTATTTCGGTGCGATGTATAGCAGCCTTATCTAAGCTTGAAATTAAGGGATGACGTTTATTATTAGCCACATGCTGTATGTAGTGGCCCTCTGGAGTACGATTGATATGGACGAGTGAGAAAGGCAGGTCAGGAGCAAAATATTTGATTTACGATGTAAATATTTGTCTAGTTAGGTGCTCTTTCCGCAAAATTCCGACTGTGGAGATACGGACTGGTCGTGTGCCGAATTGCTTTAGTGTCGCCGACAACTTGCGTAGTACACGCGTAAATTGAAACCCTACGCTTTAAACAAGAACAAATCAAACGCAAAATCCCTTCCATTCATCCATCCCGTCCACCATAAGAAAATCCTGGGTGTGCCCCTGGATCTATGTGCACCGACACAGATATATAGAGATAATACGCCTCTGCAAGATTAAAGCATCACAATTTCGTTCGGACCGCCCGCACTTGTCAACATCAAATTGGACGGCTATACACCATTCTTGCTGGGTTTCTGTGCTGATTCCGAAGTTTACATCAAAGGTAGTGGCATTCAATTTCAACATCAAGGTCACTTCAGCCTCGCATTTTACGTTGACCGACAATACACCACGCCAACCACCATTCTCACTTTTCTGCCCCTCTAAATATCCTATATATCACACATCACACAACTCACACTTACCGCAATCAGCAGGTACCTCCAGCCGGACCAATGCTAATGATTCAATCCAGATGGCACATATGTGCTTCAAAATTACGAGCATGGAATAATCCCTCGCCTAATGAAGGAAACCACCATACTCTCCTGGTCTAATGAATGAAACCACCGTACTGACAGATGGGTAGGATCTTATGCACTTCTTAGGTTTTATGAAATCAAAGTTCCACAGTTCCCACTCCTACCGGAGCTTAAAAAACTGTCAAAAGGGTAGAAATAACGCAACTATTTATGTTTTTGTCAATATTAGGATACATTGTATCAATTGTTATGAAAGAAAAGTGTTGGCGCATCACTGAGGACCCGAGTCGGTCGGAAGGGTCTGGACGTCCTGGTTGGTACCGTGCTAATGTTAATTTGTCATTTGCCCTATTCAATCTGAAAATATGTCTTGAAGTAAGGACTTGCCATGGCTTCGTGACAGATCTCCAGTCCTGGTTCAGCGCTGCATTTTCGACCAAACACAAGCAATATAAATATATTTCAGATACAATTTGCGCATGATGATGGAATTTCTTGATTATGTTCTCCCATGTTTTAGCATTTTGTGATAGTCCACGAACGCAGGACGAGACACTCTTGTACGTTTTGATTACATAACCTACGATACTTCGGAACGCCATAAACGTTTGGCAATAATAGTGCTTGTGCCAGTCCAAAAACGAAGCCCTCCTACTTCGGAGACATGCAAATTTAACTGTGCCTTTCTAGTATAACTGGTACTTATCTCATTTTCAGTATGGTCTGTTTATTGATTTAGTTGTTTTGCTCACGACTTAATTAAAAAAGATCATAAATGTTTCCATTTAATATTGTTGCCGACAGACACTGCGTGTCGCGCGGTGGTCTGCCGTCCGCGGGCAGCCGCGACATCGGGCTGGACACCGAATGTCCAGCGACGACGTGTTTGCTAGACCTGTGGGGCGTCCCCGTCGCGTCGCCCTTATTTGTTCTGCGTATTTGCTGAACGCCGGCCGCGGCGCAGGTGCGGGGTATTTATGCGACCCGTTGACCCTTTTACACTGCATGTCGCGCGGTGGTCTGCCGGTCGCGGGCAGCCGCGACATCCGGCTAGACACCGCATGTCCAGCGACGACGTGTTTCCTCGACCTGTGGGGCGTCCCCGTCGCGTCGCCCGTATTTGTTCTGCCTATTCGTTGAACGCCGGCCGCGGCGCAGGTGCGGGTGTTATGCGACCCGTGACCCCTTTCTCTCCTTGTCTCAGCTGGCCCTTGCCTTCATAGGGTCTGTTCCCGTGGCTCCACTAACCTCCACAAACCTCCACTGGTCGTTCCCGTCGCAAATCCAGTGGAGATTTTTCCTCCACCAACCTGCACCAGTGGAGCAAAAGCTCCACCAGCCCAGAAGCAGGGTCCAATTGTAATTTTTTAGTTGAGCTCAATCACGGCGCACTTGCGCCATATATTTGCGCGTAAACAACGTCCTCCATCATATGAATCTCATCTTCATGCATCAACTGAATACCTTGATCATCCTTCGCAAAGGAAATATGAAATTACTACTACAACTATGAACAATAATCGAAGTAACAGATGCAGACCACGAAACATGTTTTTTTAGGCCTTTGATCTACGTCATTCGGCCTAAGGGAAGATGTTGCTTTACCGGCCGGATCCGCCGCAATTCCCGTGCCCAGAAGTACCGCTGTTCTGGCGCCGACTAAAATCCTACTCGAGCCCGATCGACGAGGTCGGGCAAGTTGAGATGAGGAAAAGTTAGCATCGGATAGAGAAGCGCCTCGGGGCCGAGGGAGCCCGGCGGGTCCAGACACGAGATTATATGCTGTACGTTAAGAAGGCAGGCCAAACCGCAAAACAGGGGGAGACGATGCTCAACCGAGAGGAAAGAGAGATTGCATGGTTCATCCCATAGGCGAAAAGGACGTGTGCTCCCTGCAGTCTCTGAGGACACATACATAGCAAGAAATAAAGACAAATTTGGGACTTTGTAAAACAAGGTATACTATGTGCATTGTGCGATCATCTGGACAAACATTTGAAAGGCAATTTGGCCAATTTATGATACAGCGCCAAATGCTTCCTTTTTGTCGCGGAATTCACACCGCTGTCAGCTGATTTCTCCACCAAGCTCCGCCGGTCCTTCCAGTGGGCCAGTCTCAACTAGCCTCAACTAGCCTCCACTGAGTTCCTTCTGGTGGAGCCACGGGAACAGACCCATATATAAGCGGCGCGTCTACACCCTCTCTCTCTCTCTTCTTCTGTCGTCTTCGTCAGGTGCACTGCACCTCTGCCGTCTCGCCGTCGCCAATATAGAAATGAGTACTTTGAGCGAGTGTTGAAGTGATAAGTGGAACAGTGAGTGATCAGTGGAAGTGAATTGAGGAACCACGCGCAGCACTGCTCGTCACGGCTGGGTCACCGTGCCTGACTCTGTTTTTCCTGCTTTCTTTCCACGTTTTTCGTACTCCTTCATTTCCTAATGCCACTGCTCTCTTGAATTGGAGGGTTCCTTCACTCTTGAATTGGAGTGCTCTTATCTAGGTCCTTGCCCTCTTGAATTGGAGGGTTCCTTCACTCTTGAATTGGAGTGCTCTTATCTAGGTCCTTGCCCTCTTGAATTGGAGGGCTCCTTCACTCTTGAATTGGAGTGCTCTTATCTAGGTCCTTGCCCTCTTGAATTGGAGGGCTCCTTCACTCTTGAATTGGAGTGCTCTTATCTAGGTCCTTGCTCTCTTGAATTGGAGGGTTCCTTCACTCTTGAATTGGAGTGTTCTTGATTAGGCCACTGCTCTCTTGAATTGGAGAGTTCCTTTGTCTCCCTTGAATTGGGGAGCTCTAACCTACGACCTCTATTATTACGTCCACCTTTATTTAGGTTACTTCGATTATTTCTTTACATTCTCCCATCACACATCTTTCCGACCTCTCACATTGCAATTATTTGTTCCTTTTCCTATTGTTATTCAAATAATTTCCTTTCACATGTTATTCCCGCTTACTTCTCCCTCGCTCTCTCTTCTATACCATTCCCTTTAAGCCTCTTGGCCATTCTACCCAATGCTGCAGGGCGCCACCCACATATATACAGTCCACTACTAGCGGTTGAACACGGCGTCCGCAACAAATATACTTCGGAGATGATATGCTGCACTTAATTTCTATTTTGTACTTTTTGTTTTTAACTCTGGAATTACCGCTTATCTTAACGCTGCCTTACGTACATTCCCATTGTCGCTTTCTTGGCGCAGAATGCACGCGAAGGGATGAATTAGGGACGCTCAATTGTGCCTTTCCTGTTTTCTTTTTGTTTCGGGTTTGCGTCTCGAGAGCAGAGGGTGCTGTGGCAGCGGTGCGTACTGTCTGTCTACTGTCATCTGCAACTGTCTGTCTACTGTCATCTGCAACTTCCATCATCTATCGTAACCGTTGTACCTCGTCTCTTTCTCGTTGTTTTACTAATGCTATTGTGGAAAATGTGGCTGCTTGACGTTGATTCGGGCTTAGGAAGGGCAATAGTTGGAGACAGCAGTTTTGTTTTACAATCCAATCATGTCGTGGGTTATAATTCATAAAGGCTGGGTTGGAAACTAATAATTGTATATAAGGAATACCAACGTGTTGGGAGGTTCCTGAGAGGGGTCGACCCACTTTAAACCCAAAAACTAACTTGGGGTTCCTCAGGTGAAGGCAACATTTTCGTTCATCGCATCTTGGCTTACATCAACATACTCTACCAGGAAGATGAAATAAATAATGATTAATTACACCCGCTCTTGCCGACGGTACCGTTTGCTTACAAGTGGCACTGCGCCAAGGAGGGCTGCGAACCGTGACAAACGTGGAGTCAATGTTGCCAGTGAGTGATGAAGCTTTTACGTGATCGAACATCGGTAGGCGTGGAATTAGTCTGATCGAACATCCATCGGTGTAGGTTTTACGTGTACAAAATTTGTAGATGCAGGTTTTACACCACCAGCATTCCTAGGTTTGGTTTTATGGCACCCAACATCTGTTATAGGTGTGGGTTTTATGACATCAAATATTGTTGGTGTGTCAGATTAGCTGGTAAATTGCCATGATATTTACATCTAACATCCATAGGCATTGGCTTTACGTGTCCAACAGCTGTAAGTGTAGGTTTTACATCATCTAAATTGTACAGGTTTAGTTTTTATGGCACTTAACATCTGTAGGTGTAGGCTTTATGCAATCAAATATTGTTGGTGTTGAGTAATATTTGGTTATTGTAAATTGTCATAGGATTTACACCCAGCATGCTTAGTAGCAGCTTCACAGTTTCGAACATCAAGAGCTTTAGGTTGTGCCTATACAAATTGCTCTGGCTGGGTTAAATTACTTTAAATTACAGATTTTACGCATTCCAACAGCCATATGTAGGCTTTTATGCCATTCAACAGATGTAGTTGTAGGTTTCATACCTTTAAAATCATGGGATTAGGAAAGGCTCCTTTGCTGTAGAATGACATAGGCTTCATGTTAGCCAACATCCGTAGGTGTTGACTTTTCCATTAAAAAATGTTGTGCTTAGGTTTGGTTAGCTCATTTTAGGTTGCCTGGTCATTAATAATAAAAATACACCGCCTTCAAATTGCGTGCCCAATGTGAGTTTTCAACCAGCGGATTAGTCGGCGAATAAGGGTGTAGTTGATCGTGATTTATGTCAACATATCACAGTATGATGATATAAACTAATTTGCAACGAAAAGAATGCTGACACTTATGTCTCAGGAACCCCCAAATTGTGAATATTCATCATAGGAAATAGTTAGCTCCCAACACAGTCCATATTTACAATTACGATACCATACGATACCCATGCATATAATCTTAAATTTAAAACAGGTGTATAACACAATGTGCATATTCTACAGTCAAATCAAAATCAAACCTTTCAAGAAAATCACACTGATTTAATTCATGTAAATGTCTCACTTTTTCTTTAGACTTAATATAATGTATACACTTTATTCATGCCTCCAAGACATAACATACTCCATGATTTCGCGAACTCAAGGACTACGCACTCCAAATCAAAGACTGATAAACGAAAATCCAGCAATGGCGGTGCAGCTGCGTTATCGCGAGCACTGATACACCGCACCAGGAATATCCCACCACACCTTCGCCAGATGTGTTTACAACAATTCTGCACGCATGTAGCGGACTGTCGCCGCTGACGCCGGAGGCCGCTGGTGTGCCCAGCCGGCTGACCACTCCGCTGTCCACGTCACACTCACCGGTCGCCAGCCCTCGTAGACGGCGTTGTCGACCGGCAACGCGGGACGCGCCGCAGCGGCCTCAGACACGGCTTTGACACTGCCGGCAGCAGCTGTTGTCGGAGCTGGCGTCGGCTCATCAGCGGACAGTTTGGAGCTGACACTGTGCAGCGCCCGCAGCTTGCCCCTCAGCTCCACCTGGCCACAGGGCGACAGTGTCAGCAGCGCCCGCAGCTTACCCCTCAGCTCCACCTGGCCACAGAGCGACAATGTCAGCCGCGCCCGCCCGCAGTTTACTCCTCAGCTCCACTTGGTTACTCGAGCATCTGACATGTGATGTTCTGTGTCCCTGATGTGAGAATCACAATAATAAGCACTGTAGGCATACCGACAGCTATTCTGTTGGTTCTAAGGCGCATCAGTGTACGGTGAAATGGGCTGTCGGCTAATAATGCGAGACTTTGGGTGCGCCTGCCGCTCTGACCATGCAATACCCCCACAACTCTGCTGTGTATCAGTAGGGTGGGCTTTCATGGGTCAGCTGCTCTGACCATGCAGTACCTCCATAACTCTGCTGTGTATCAGTAGGATGGGGTGTCAGGGGTCAGCTGCTCTGACCATCCAGTACCCCGACAACTCTGCTGTGTATCAGTAGGGTGGGGTGTCAGGGGTCAGCTGCTCTGACCATGTAGTACCCCCATATCTCTGCTGTGTATCAGTAGGGTGGACTGTCAGGGGTCAGCTGCTCTGACCATCCAGTACCCCCACAACTCTGCTGTGTATCAGTAGGGTGGGGTGTCAGGGGTCAGTTGCTCTGACCATGCAGTACCCCCACAACTCTGCTGTATATCAGTAGGGTGGGGTGTCAGGGGTCAGCTGCTCTGGCCATCCAGTACCCCGACAACTCTGCTGTGCATCAGTAGGGTGGGTGTCAGGGGTCAGCTGCTCTGACCATTCAGTACCCCGACAACTCTGCTGTATATCAGTAGGGTGGGGTGTCAGGGGTCAGCTGCTCTGACCATCCAGTACCCCGACAACTCTGCTGTGTATCAGTAGGGTGGGGTGTCAGGGGTCAGCTGCTCTGACCATTCAGTACCCCCCAACAACTCGACTATGCATCAGCAATGTGAGGTGTCCGGGGTCAACTGTTCCGACCACGCAGTACCACATAACTCTGCTATGCATCAGTACGGTGAGGTGTCAAGATTCAGCTTTAGCTTCGGCCCAGAAACCCTTCGAGCAGGACACCATATGAAGTGTGCCATACCACCAGCTTCAGTCAGGGTGCGTAGAGTGCTCAAAAGAACACACCCTAAAGGAAATAAAATATCTGCTCACATTCGGCACGCTTGAGACTCCCCACCTAGAACGTCTCGACGTGAACGGTAATTGTCACGCCCGGAACATCAGGTCGTCAGCATACCGCCGAGAGCGGCACACCCGGACACATCGTCAGCGGCGCCTGGCACCGCAGGCAGCCGTGTGCCTTCACAGCACAGCCGGTCCGAAGCGGATAGCGTGCGAGAGCGGCACACCCCGACACATCGTCAGCGGCGCCTGGCACCGCAGGCAGCCGTGTGCCTTCACAGCACAGCCGGTCCGAAGCGGATAGCGTGCGAGAGCGGCACACCCCGACACATCGTCAGCGGCGCCTGGCACCGCAGGCAGCCGTGTGCCTTCACAGCACAGCCGGTCCGAAGCGGATAGCGTGCGAGAGCGGCACACCCCGACACATCGTCAGCGGCGCCTGGCACCGCAGGCAGCCGTGGCCTTCACAGCACAGCCGGTCCGAAGCGGATAGCGTGCGAGCGGCACACCCGACACATCGTCAGCGGCGCCTGGCACCGCAGGCAGCCGTGTGCCTTCACAGCACAGCCGGTCCGAACCGGATAGCGTGCGAGAGCGGCACACCCCGACACATCGTCAGCGGCGCCTGGCACCGCAGGCAGCCGTGTGCCTTCACAGCACAGCCGGTCCGAACCGGATAGCATGCGAGAGCGGCACACCCCGACACATCGTCAGCGGCGCCTGGCACCGCAGGCAGCCGTGTGCCTTCACAGCACAGCCGGTCCGAACCGGATAGCGTGCGAGAGCGGCACACCCCGACACATCGTCAGCGGCGCCTGGCACCGCAGGCAGCCGTGTGCCTTCACAGCACAGCCGGTCCGAAGCGGATAGCGTGCGTGTAGCCAGTCCGCAACAAGCAGTGGGTACAGCGATACGCGGCGTCGCCCAGTCCGGCGCCGACACCAGCGCCACTACACACGGCATGGCCTGGCGCTCGCCGACACACCGCATTTCGCTGGGTCTTCCCGGGGGGGGGGGGGGGCTTTAGGGCGCTTCGCCGGGTCTTCTTTCCATCCGAGGGGGAAGTACGGGGGCGGACTTAATGTAATTGCCCTTTGTATACTTATTGGAATTGCCTGTAATATTGAAATTGCTCTTGCTCCAACCCGAATTGAGATAGAAGAGGGAAACATTACTCATCGCATGTCACCAGACGAATCTAATAACATCAGGCTTAAAAGAAGAATGATTGGTCAGCTATCAATTCTCCAGAGCAAATGGTACGTAAAATTTCCAGAGATATGGGATATTGGAAACCTTAATCGAACCAAATCTATCTGATACAGAACAGCGAATTACGCACGGGATAATAGTTTAGGTTCATGTTAATCTATAGACCGCTCATTTGACCCTATGATGAACATCAGGGTGGCCTTTACAATACTTGTTTTAATGCTTTCCTAACTGCCGTATACTGATGCAGTTTTATGCTGCTTCCGAATATCAACTCCATGTGACCTTTTTTAATTTCTTGCTCGCACCAATCAATTGAAGTTTTCTTCTTCAAAGGGTGGGATTTTCACACAGTTTGTGCTGTGGCTATCAAAATGCAAAATGCTGCATGAACTAAACGTTTGTTCTTGAAATGCGGACGATGGAGATCGTTGGACACCAGCATCAGTGCAGTAGCACACACAAGACCACGTGAGTCGCGACAACAAACTAACAAATGGATTCTACAGCACACAAGTGGGGCAGATCATAGCGCACCTCTGCCCCACTGCAAACACCAGCACCACCCGTACGGCTCGGTGGCGTGGTACCAGTTGCGGCACGTCAGCCTGCTGTCATCTCACCAGCGCCTTTGACCAGCAGAAACACCGTCTGGATCCGCCAGTCGTCGCGACGCAGTGTCACTCACCACGACGGCGGCGAAGCTGGTCTGGCGACGCTGCTCCAGCGCCTGCTGGGCGGCGTCCAGCGCCTCCAGGTAGTCAAGCAGACGCGACTGCGGCAGCACCACGCGCTCCGGCCCGCCGGTCAGCTCGGCGTCCGACTCGTCCCGGTCGGACTCCCAGAGGCTCCCGGACGAGCCCGGACTGGCCGTCGGCGACAGCTGCTCAGCTGGTGGAACACAGCAGATCAGCGCTGACTCGGCGCAAGACCAGCAGTGACCGGCCCCAGACAAGCGCCGACCCAGCGCAAGTGGCAGCGGACCACGCCCACCGCACCGCCGCACCAGACTCTCAGTCCCACCACAGATACCGCACCGCCACACCCGACTCTCAGTCCCACCACGCCCACCGCACCGCCACACCAGACTCTCAGTCCCACCACAGATACCGCACCGCCACACCAGACTCTCAGTCCCACCAGAGATACCGCACCGTCACACCCGACTCTCAGTCCCACCACGCCTACCGCACCGTCACACCAGACTCTCAGTCCCACCACGCCCACCGCACCGCCACACCAGACTCTCAGTCCCACCACGCCCACCGCACCGCCACACCAGACTCTCAGTCCCACCACGCCCACCGCACCGTCACACCCGACTCTCAGTCCCACCACGCCTACCGCACCGTCACACCAGACTCTCAGTCCCACCACGCCCACCGCACCGCCACACCAGACTCTCAGTCCCACCACAGATACCGCACCGCCACACCAGACTCTCAGTCCCACCACGCCTACCGCACCGCCACACCAGACTCTCAGTCCCACCACGCCTACCGCACCGCCACACCCGACTCTCAGTCCCACCACGCCTACCGCACCGCCACACCAGACTCTCAGTCCCACCACGCCCACCGCACCGCCACACCAGACTCTCAGTCCCACCACGCCCACCGCACCGCCACACCAGACTCTCAGTCCCACCACAGATACCGCACCGTCACACCAGACTCTCAGTCCCACCACAGATACCGCACCGTCACAGCCGACTCTCAGTCCCACCACGCCTACCGCACCGCCACACCAGACTCTCAGTCCCACCAGAGATACCGCACCGTCACACCCGACTCTCAGTCCCACCACGCCTACCGCACCGCCACACCAGACTCTCAGTCCCACCACAGATACCGCACCGTCACACCCGACTCTCAGTCCCACCACAGATACCGCACCGTCACACCAGACTCTCAGTCCCACCACAGATACCGCACCGTCACACCCGACTCTCAGTCCCACCACGCCTACCGCACCGCCACACCAGACTCTCAGTCCCACCACGCCCACCGCACCGCCACACCAGACTCTCAGTCCCACCACAGATACCGCACCGCCACACCAGACTCTCAGTCCCACCACAACTCCCGCACCGCCACACCCGACTCTCAGTCCCACCACAGATACCGCACCGTCACACCCGACTCTCAGTCCCACCACGCCTACCGCACCGCCACACCAGACTTTCAGTCCCACCACAGATACCGCACCGCCACACCAGACTCTCAGTCCCACCACAACTCCCGCACCGCCACACCAGACTCTCAGTCCCACCACAGATACCGCACCGCCACACCCGACTCTCAGTCCCACCACAGATACCGCACCGCCACACCAGACTCTCAGTCCCACCACAGATACCGCACCGTCACACCCGACTCTCAGTCCCACCACAGATACCGCACCGCCACACCAGACTCTCAGTCCCACCACAGATACCGCACCGCCACACCAGACTCTCAGTCCCACCACAGATACCGCACCGCCACACCCGACTCTCAGTCCCACCACAGATACCGCACCGTCACACCCGACTCCCACTCCCACCACGCCTACCGCACCGCCACACCAGACTCTCAGTCCCACCACGCCTACCGCACCGCCACACCAGACTCTCAGTCCCACCACAGATACCGCACCGCCACACCAGACTCTCAGTCCCACCACAGATACCGCACTGCCACACCAGACTCTCAGTCCCACCACAGATACCGCACCGTCACACCCGACTCTCAGTCCCACCACAGATACCGCACCGCCACACCAGACTCTCAGTCCCACCACAGATACCGCACCGCCACACCAGACTCTCAGTCCCACCACAGATACCGCACCGCCACAGCCGACTCTCAGTCCCACCACAGATACCGCACCGTCACACCCGACTCTCAGTCCCACCACAGATACCGCACCGTCACACCCGACTCTCAGTCCCACCACAGATACCGCACCGTCACACCCGACTCTCAGTCCCACCACAGATACCGCACCGTCACACCCGACTCTCAGTCCCACCACAGATACCGCACCGTCACACCCGACTCTCAGTCCCACCACAACTCCCGCACCGCCACACCAGACTCTCAGTCCCACCACAGATACCGCACCGTCACACCCGACTCTCAGTCCCACCACAACTCCCGCACTGCCACATCAGATACTCACTCCCACCACAACTTCCACACTGCCACACCCGACTCTCAGTCCCACCACACGTACCGCACCGCCACACCCGACTCTCAGTTCTACCACAAATACCGCACCGTCACACCCGACTCTCAGTCCCACCACAACTCCCGCACTGCCACACCCTGCTCCCACTCCCACCACACCTACGGCACTGCCACACCCTGCTCCCACTCCCACAACTCCCGCACTGCCACCCGGCACAGCGGCCGCAGCCGCAGTCGGCGCGCACGTACTTTTGACAATCTTCAGGTGCATGTCGGAGGAGCCGGGCGGCCGGCCGTTCTCGGTGGCCGGGGTCGTCGCCGAGGCGTGGCCCGGAGACCGCGGCCGCCACCTGGCCACCGTCCGCGCCGCCTCCGACGGCGCCGACGCCGGCTCACCCCCGACGCCCGAGGCGGGCGACTTCGCCGCTGCCAGCGGCGGCCCAGATGCACCCGCAGGCTTCGCGATAGGCTTCCAGTTCGGCGCGGCGACTTTGGCGCCGTGTGTGAGCGTGTGTGAACGTGCGGCTGACGGTGCAGATTTAACGGCAACGATGCAGCGTTTTCCAGCTGATGTCACGACCTTCGTAGTGAAAGTGGGTTTTTCGGATGATGTGGATGACTTGGTAGATGGCGTGGATGGCTTTGGAGCTGATGCGGATGGCCCGGAAGATGGTGATGATTTGGTGGATAATATGATAGGTTTGGCAGATGGCATAGAGAGCCTGGCAGGTGTTGAGGAAGTGTGGGGCTTGGCGGACGGTGTGGGAGGTTTTGGGGATGGTATGGATGGCTTGGCAGGTGCCGAGAAAGTGGGAGATTTGGCGGATGATGTGGAGGATTTGGTGGATGGTGTGGAGTGTTTTGAGGATGGTGCGGAGGGTTTGGCGGGTGCCGAGGAAGTGAAAGATTTGGAGGAGGATGTGGAAGATTTGGAGGAGGATGTAAAGGATTTGGCGGACGGTGTGGAGGGTTTGGAGGATGCTGTGGATGGTTTGGCAGGTGCAGAGGAAGTGGAGTGTTTGGCGGCTGGTGTGGAAGGCTTAGTGGATGGGGTGGAGAGTTTGGTAGGTGCCGAGGAAGTGGATAGCTTGACCGATGGTGTGGAAGAGTTTGAGAGTTTCGACGGTGTTGAGGATGTGACGGACGCTGAGGGCGTGGCCAGTGCGGGCCGTTTTGCAGGGGGCGTGTCCTTTGTAGTGTGTGTGGATGACGCGGGGCGCTTGACAGCGGGGGCGGATTTTGTAGCCGACGTGGGCTTGGCGGCGGGCGCAGACTTGGACGCCGATGTGGGCTTGAGAGCCGGTGAACAGGCGGCGGCAGGCGTAGACTTGGACGCCGGTGTGGGCTTGAGAGCCGGTGAAGAGGCGCCGGTAGGCGCCGACTTGGACACCGGTGTGGGCTTCAGAGCTGGTGAGGAGGAGGCGGCGGCGGCGGCGGCGGGTGTGGACTCGGCATGCTCGCACGCGGCCACAACCGTAGCCGCCCAGGGAAACAGCCCGCTCGACCTTTCGGCACAAGACACAATATGGTCAAGCCACACATTCTAGGTCAAACCGCACCAGTGTGGTCAGTGAGTTCGGGTCTTGCATATGATGGGGCTATTCGACGGCTCCAAGTCAATACTGCAACTACCTCATTTACTGCTAACGTTAAAACTGATCCGAAGCTACCGCCACGCGACCATTACTGTCACGGATTTGAGCCACATTTGAGGCACCATTTGTGCTCAACGTTATTGCTGTATGATCCTGCAGCTACATATTTCACTGGCCCTGACATTACTTCAGCACAACACTGCCATACGACGTTATTGTCACACGATCCTACAGCTACATATTTCACTGGCCCTGACATTGCTTCAGCACAACGCTGCTATACGACGTTATTGTTACACGATCCTACAGCTGCATATTTAACTGGCCTCGACATTACTTCAGCACGACACCACTGCTATACGACAGAGCTGCTACAAACCAGATTGTACTGTTCCTTGCATTACCTAGCTACCACACTACTGCTACATGAAACTTTTGCTACAAATCGTACTTTACCGTTCCTTATATTACTTCGAGCCGACATTATTGTTGTAAATCTTACTACTTCCGACATTATCGCCACTCACTATTGCCTTAAACGCTACTTCTGGGCTATATTACTGCTATGCCACTTCACTTATGACTTCACTGCTTTCGTTGTCGTGGGCCTTAATGCCAAATTTGTATTGCGTCTAGATCGTTGTGTTTGGGAGGGGAACTTTTACATCAAACACAAATTCGGGAATTCCCCGGCAATATCGTGTACTTAGTATGCGACATGTGTGCTTCACAAGAAGAAAACATATTTTACTCAAATATAGTCAACGATGTCAAGTACCACCAGCACGTCTAAGACTTCTTTGCTTCATGTATGACACCCTAGTATGAGTTATGGATGAAGCTATGGCATATACGTAACCGACAGTTTTCGAAGAGATACGCTTTCAAAATGTCGTGCGTGAGTTTCTGAACGTCCTTCCAGATATTCTTTGTCAATTTCCATATCATTCCATGTTTCAGTTCCTTTCACATCCGTGGTTGTAAAACCTTTGCCCTGCAACCTTGGCAAGTCATCGCTTGCCTGGGGAGAGCCTGTGATGTCATTGCCAGGCATGCAAAGCTCCATTGAACAAATATGGTGATCGTAAGTACCTTTCTCCGTGGTAAATGCCACATTCGCTTTGTGTTGCTCAATCTTGTATTCAGCAGCACAAGGCGAACGCGGCTTGAACGACGATTAGGATTGGCCAGATCACCGAAGGCTTAATTACGGGGTTGATTATCGTGTCGCTTACAATTAATAGTATGAAGGCAAGGGTCAAAATCTCCACCTTCTCTCTGTCATTTCCATGTCGAGACCTAACCTGCGGATAGCACGGCCGTTTGGCTGAATATTCAAATAGCACCTATCACGCGGCTTATCCCGTTTGTCTTTCTTCCTAAAAAAATCGGCCAAATGTGCTGAAATATACGTTTTCAAAACCAGCAAGAACGTGGAATAAATCGACCCAACTTCAAATAGGCTCTCTTAATAGAATGGACACTCTTTATGACGCTGTTGCTATGCTTGCAGACACAAAAGAAAACCCACCATTGATATTTTGTACGTCACGGACCCCACATGGTGAATGGGTTGAATGACTGATTAGAAGTAACTGAGTGGAACTGAGTAGAATGACTGATTAGAAGTATGCAAGTAGAACTCAGTAGAATAAAGGATAATAGAAATAGAATAAAGGAAGGAATGGAAATAATATAATGGTAACTGAATAGAATAAAGAACATAAATTAAATATCAAATAAAGGGAATAAAGCAATCTTTTAAAGGAAGGGAATATGAAAGTTTGAAATGAAAGCAATAAACCGAATACATGCAAATATAAAATGTAAACGTAGGTATGTATGTAAAGGGTAGGAAAAACTGACAGATAGTGATGCAGTTTTAACGCCAAATTCAAATTCAGCAGCTAATTTTACCCCTGTGCCACTGTTCTGAGTTCATTAACATTAGTTATTCTTAGGATGGCCTTCCCCCAAAAAAAAAAACAAACAAAAAAAAACACATAACAAAACGTTTGGTGGCTTATCCCACTTCATCGTCCAAATTTACCATAAAGCTCCATAGCCAAGTTATATTACGCCGCAAACAAGGCAAGAATCGCATAAAATTGGAGCGTTTCCCTTGATGAAACCTGAATACCATCATCAGCATCGCCATCATGGTCATCATCACCCCATAACCGTCAAACTCACACACCACAAAGTTCCCCAGCGGGACCACCTACCACCGTGCAACCACCACCACCTACATGCGGGACCACACTCACTTGAAAGGTCATCCCCAGCAACGTCAACCTCACACCACAAAGGTCCCCCTCGGCACCACCTATCCAGCTAACCTCGTCGCCTGCTAATTTCGTTGGCGAGACCCCGAGATCGCGCGCGCGACGAGCGGCGGCGCCGCGGCCGCGTCACACCAACTCACGCGAACGCCTGCGCGATGGTCTGCTTGCAGACGCGCCGGGTGGCCTGCCGGATGCCCGAGACGATGTGGCTCAGCGACGCCGACGAGCGCCGGTCGGTCTTCCTGCGGCCGAGGCGCGCCTCGGCCGTCAGCCGGTCGAAGTTGGCCGACAGCAGGCTGGTGAACGCGGCGGCCACCGGGTTGCGCGCCTGGCCGCCGGGCGGCAGGCCGACCAGCACGATGCCCTCGTCGTCGCAGAACTGCGACAGCGCCATGCTGCAGTGGTGGCGCAGGCCGTCCACGTACAGCAGCACGGGCCGCGGCACGCCCTGCGCCGCCAGGTACGGCTCCAGCGACTTGACGATGTACATCATGAGCGCGCTGGTGGTGACGCAGCCTGCCGGCACGGCGGCCAGGTCAGCGTGGTGACACAGCCTGGCGGTACAGCGGCCAGGTCAGCGTGGTGACACAGCCTGGCGGTACAGCGGCCAGGTCAGCGTGGTGACACAGCCTGGCGGTACAGCGGCCAGGTCAGCGTGGTGACACAGCCTGGCGGTACAGCAGCCAGGTCAGCGTGGTGACACAGCCTGGCGGTACAGCGGCCAGGTCAGCGTGGTGACACAGCCTGGCGGTACAGCAGCCAGGTCAGCGTGGTGATGGCACAAGAGCAGCCTGGCGGTACAGCGGCCAGGTCAGCGTGGTGACACAGCCTGGCGATACAGCGGCCAGGTGAGCGTGATGACACAGCCCGGCAGTACGGCGGCCAGGTCAGTGTGGTGACACAGCCTGCCGGTACAGTGGTCAGGTCAGCGTGGTGACACAGCCTGCCGGTACAGTGGCCAGGTCAGCGTGGTGACACAGTATGGCAGCCAGGTCAGCGTGGTGACACGGCTTGGCGGTACAGCAGCCAGGTCAGCGTGGTGACACAGCCTGGAGATACAGCAGCCAGATGAGCGTGGTAATACAGCCCAGCAGTACAGCAGCCACGTCAGCATGGTGACAGCCTGCCGGTACAGTGGTCAGGTCAGAGTGGTGACACAGCCTGGCGGTACAGCAGCCAGGTCAGCGTGGTGACACAGCCTGGCGATACAGCGGCCAGGTGAGCGTGGTGACACAGCTGGCAGTACGGCGGCCAGGTCAGTGTGGTGACACAGCCTGCCGGTACAGTGGTCAGGTCAGCATGGTGACACAGCCTGCCGGTACAGCGGCCAGGTCAGCGCCACCGATGGCGACATCACGGCCGGCAGGCAACTGACCGCACGTGGCACGCGCGCTCATCGACCACCAACACTGCTGTCTTGGATCTCCTCACCGATGGCCGAGTTTGGCGGTTTACAGCGACATGACAGCAATAGACGATGGCAGCCACACTCCTAAAACAACGCAATTGAAGTTGTACCCGCTGCCATTTAGCACCACGCGGTAATGAAGTGTTACACCCCCATGAGACATTTGCGACAAGCATGTGGTACTGAGCGATGCATCGATCATGTGGGACATATCAGCAATCATGGATCAGTCACTCTTTGGTTCGGTTTCTCCAGTCTCGTTCCAATCACGCCCAAACCACTCATAGCAATGGGTGCAATCTGTGGATGCTGGGGGACACCCCCCCCCCAAAAAAAAAAAAAAAAAAAAAAAAAAAAAAAAAAACAAGCATACACGATCTAAACCATTAACCCAATGGCGTTGACCGAAAAGAAATGGCTCAAAAGTCGGCTTGTAAACACCCACCCCCGACCATTTTCCCAATGTCTGTGCCACTCCAATGGTTACATCCCCGCGCGACACGCCCAACCGCGCCACCACGCCCACCCACCGTGGCGCGTCGTCATGGTGAAGCAGTGCTCGCCCTCGTCGAGGTTGTTGCGCACCAGGCCGTTGGCGGGCACCACGACCATGGGCGGGCCCTGGTCGCCGCTGGCCGCCACGGCCACCACATACGCCACGTTGTCGGCGTCGGCGGCCGCCGGCGTCGTGCGCACCGACACGACCGTGGCGGCGGCCGGGTCCAGGCGCAGGTTCACCTCGTCCAGGCACAGCACGCGACGCGGGTCGTCCAGCGCGCCGGCCGGGCAGCGGCGCGCCACCACGGCCGCCACCGAGCGGTACCAGCGGGCGGCCGGCCGGACGGCGCGCCGCGCCGCGTCCGCCGACGGCAGCAGCTGGCCGGCCGGCGAGCCGGCCAGCTCGCCGGCCCGCCGCCGCTGGAAGTCGGCCGTCCACTCGGCCACTTCGTCGCGTCTGCGGCAATAGGCGCGGCGGCGGCCGGTCGGTGTTGCGCACACTATGGGGGGAGTCGGGAGGGGGGGGGAGGGCAGTGGTGCACACCATAGGGGCACGGGATCAGCGATGCACACTATGGGGGTCGGTGAGTCCGTGGTGCACACCGTGAGGACCAGCCATTAGTGATGTACCCTGTAGTTGTCCCACCGACACTCGCCACGACGAGCGTCATGCCGAGTGCCATGTGAAACGGCTGGAGGACGTTGCCACGAAGCAGCAGTCGTGATAGGTTAGGCCGGATCCGCACATCAGCATCAACAGCAGCGCTACCAACTCGATCAGTATTTTGGCAAAGGATCATGATCATGGTAGATCATGGTATGTTGGCAAAGGAAGGGAATGACATTTTAAAATGACAGCAGTGAAATGGATAAATGCCACTTTAAAAGTATGAACGCCTGTGAATGGTAGGAAGAAGACTGAAAGGTCACCTGTGCAAGGATGGTCTTTTACCGGATGCATCTTTTACTGGTCAGTTGCACCAATGTCAGCAAGGCTCGTCCGATAGACGTCCGCTGTTACAATTTAGCACGTGCGGGGGTCAGACGGTGACCCCTCCCCCCTAAGGTTTTCATAAAGAACCAAAAATAAGAAATAAAAGTGTAGAGCACATCACAAAAGCCACCATAGCTATACAGAATTGAACAACAGATCGTTCCAAGTTCATTTGATCTTAATAACATGGACCGTTATTGAGCTAGGCAAGATCAAAGCCTGGCGATCGGTTTCGGAAAGTGCGTTTTAGAACAGCTTTCAAGGCACTACCAACAATTCAGTGTTTAGGATATACACAACTGTCATACATTGTTGTATTTATAAGTGATGAAACACAAACAACAAAAAGTTTGGTGAAATCAGGACATGTGTGTAAAACTGCACGACACACGTGATCTCGTTCTCCATTTTAACTTGACTATGCATCGATTGCACGATTATTTATCGCGCAATCATGGAATATTAAGGTTAAACCGTCAGAAAGCATCCTAATACATACCTGGAGACCGTTGCCCGGCCATCTGGCATCTATAAAAATCCCGATATGTTTGATTTGCCTCCCGTGCACACTGCGCCGCGCCCACGAACATACCGCACGGCACCGTATCAGCGGCGGACCAAACCGCGCCACATCCCAACTCCAGCCCGGCGCACTCACTTCTTGGTGCCGCGCTGCTCCATCTGAACGATGCGGTACACTTCGTCGACGAAGTTGTCGTGCGTGACGATGAGCCCCTGGGCGGCGCACTGCGCCAGCCACTTGACCATGTGGCCCTCTTCGGCGGCGGCGAACAGCGGCCGCCCGACGGCAGCCCGCTTGGCAACAGACTCCCGCGCGTCCGAGCTGTCCGACGCGTCGCTGTCGACGGCCGAGCCGCTGCCGGCCGGCGGCTCGGATGACGGCGACGAGTCGCCGCTCGAGCTGCCGGGTCCGCCGTCAGACGGCGTCGACTGGCTGGGCGCCGGCGGCGGCCACAGCGTCGGCTTCTTGGACTCCAGCATTCTGCCGGCATCAGGTGGGCAGCTGGTGTTCAGGTTGGCCAACGAGAGACGTGGTCAGTGAGTGGTCCCAGCCATCGCCCCACCTGGCGCGCGGTGCAGCTGCGGCCAAACTGTCAGCCTAGTTGCATGCATTTTCCATCAAACGTCGTCCTCCATGGAGGCTCTTCCCGACGTCGAGTCAGGGCTAGTGGAGGCGAACTGTCACAATGATAGAACAATGAACATGAAACATGCATGAACGATGACAGTGGCAAAAATAATGAAGAGCCACAAGCACAGATCAGCACACAATTGAAATCCTACAATAAATAAACGAATAAAGTCTAAAAAACTAATCAGACAACATGCATACAACATGCTTACCAACATTTGTCTTTGCATCAATTATGCCGGCTCTGAATGGTCCGGAAGAGATGGAAGCAGAAACAAATGGAACTGTTAAAATGATCATTGTTGACAGAGAAAATCATACACAGTATAACAATTTTCTGACATGAAAATTCCAGAAGAACATTATGATGGCACATGATGAAAGCAAAGATATCAAAAGGACACCTGGCTCAGCTCTAACATCTGGCAAAAAATGTCTCTCCTTAAAGTTGAGTGTCTGAAAATGCTACTAACTGAGAAAGTCAGGCACTCAGTCTTGTGTTTCTTCAAGATTCAAATATCACCAGGCACCACGTCCCCAAGATCGCCAAATACAAAACAGGACTGGAGCTCCACTGACAAGAATGTTGGTGCAGCCAATGATGAATGAAAAGAAAATACAGGAAAATGCTTGCAGTTACCTCAGAAAGTCAACATAGCGGGTATTAATAGCATAGTCACAGAGATGGAAGATGAGTGGTAGCTTCCATTCAAGGGACAAGGTTAAGAAGTGCAAGCCAACAACAGCTTCAACACAGAAAATAAAGAAAATACAGACCCTGGTGTAAACCACAAAACCAAGGAGCAGTTTCCCCCAAAAGTCATGGCTTGGCCAAAACCAGAAATGTTGCATGACTCTAATCCACATGCAGCACCTCAACTCAGGCTGATTGGGCACTTCTGGGCACTACTGATGAACAAGGTCCACAGGGAAGGCTGGAGCACAGCAACAATGGCCAACATAAATAGCAGAATCCAGCTAAAGGACAGGACATTCAATGTCAGCTTTGTCCAAACTCTTCTGGGAGACATGAGGGGGCATGAAGTGTGCCATGTTTATGAACTGGGCCACTCTGAGCTGCTCCAGCTTTTGAATATCAGACAGAATACCATGCAGAGCATGTTTACATGCAAAACATGTGCAATCATGGCACCAATAATGAAATGTAATCAACTTAAATTTGGGCAGATCTTCAGTTGTTACTCCATACACCTGAACCAATATGACAGATCAGAGTTTTGGGGATATGTTTAATGGAGAAAAAAATGCAAGAGGTCAAGCCTTGTTAGACATCTCTGTATAATCTTATATTATTCTTCATTGCATATTGAATAATTTCCATAGTGTTTAATTCCCCCTTAATCATGTCTCAGAAATGACAGGTTAAGGATGAACAAATTATTGCAGAGAATAGCAGTGTGGCATGGATGAAAAAAAATATTGCAATGTTCACAATCATCAACTGAAAGTAAGCATGAGCTGCGAACATAATTAGTCACATCTTCAGAATCGTGTTCATAAATGTTTTATTCGAAACAAAAAATATGGTTCCCAAAACATCTAAAAACACAAATTTTACCAACAAGCATAAATTGTGCTTCATGTGTGTGCTTCATGCATCTTCATGCATCTTCACCTGTGTGCTTCATGTGCATAAAATGTGTGCAAAACTTGTCTTGTGGATACCTTAAACTGCAATAATATCAAAGTGCTCAAGATGACAGGAAATTGCAAATTGAGATTCTGTTGCATTTGATGAAAAATATCCTCTTTATATTCAAGCACCCAAACATTTTCCTCCCCACATTCAAGATCAGGACAGGATATGCAGGATACAGCATAAATATATCCATGAATACGGGCGAACATGTTTCATACTCATGATACCATGACCTGAAATGATTTTAATCGCAGGGGACGTATAAGTTTGACCAGCGCAGCCCATGCTCTTCCCAAACCACAAGTAATCGCAGGGGACGTATAAGTTTGACCAGCGCAGCCGATGCTCTTCCCAAACCACAAGAACGAACCGAAAAAAACATTTGCCCGATCAGTAAAACTATTATCACCCAGTGGCTTTCAGGCAATACATTTCTGAGAAATGTCATACTCACATCAACTCCGCGAACTATTTTGAACATTTACCACCAGACCGCTACAGAATATTCAGCAAGCGCGCCATATACACTACCACCCAGAGATTGCCAATCCTATCACTTTAGTCCCGTTCAGGATTCCACCCATCAGTAAGTCTGTCATTGAGTTACAAGAAAACTTGGTTCCGGGCCCACGACTGCAACACAACGAGGCAGTTTCTGCAATGCAATGTAAGGGGCAAACAGAATTCACGTGCATACCGCTAGTGCGTAGTGCACAGTTGCCTGTACTGGAGGATGCATGGAGGAGGCATCTCGGGCATGCCCAGACCCAAATAAGCCAATTTGGAGCCAAATAAGCATTCCTCTGAGAAAAACGCATGGCTATAACACAACAAAGACATAAAGACATAAAAGATCAGTGCAACTATGAGCCACAAGGACCCTTCTTTGTTGCACTCTGGCCACTGAACCAGCTGTCCACCAAATCCGTCGATCAACCGTCCCTGGAATGCAGAAAAACAAGCCCCCTATTCTTATAATGATTGTCTATGCTGTTTTTAAAGATGTTCAGTGTGTTGCTACTGACAATGGTTCCTGGCAGCTGGTTCCAGTGTTCTACTACCCTGTTGGTGAAGAAAGACTGTCTTAACCTTGTCCTGCTGTGATTAACTTTAATTTTGAATTGATTACCTCTAATTGCATCATTTCTGTTAAATTAAAACATTTCCCTGAGATATCCCTGTTCCTGACCATGAACAAATTTAAAAACCTCGATGAGATCTCCTCTCAGCCTTCTATATCTAAGTGAAAACATATTCAATTTCTTCAATCTTTCCTCATATGCCAGGTTGCCTATACCATTAACCATTTGTGTTGCTCCTCTTTTGTACTCTCTCTAAAAGCCAACAATCTTTCTCATAACTAGGGGACCAAGCTTGGACACAGTATTCCAAATGTGGCCTGACATACGCACAGTAAAGCTTCCTGATGATCTCCTCACTTTTGTATGATACATTCCTATGTATTGCCCCAATCATTCTTAGTGCCTTCTTCCTGGCTTTTTTGGTCTGTTCTGATGCCCCAAATTTTGTCTTCAAAATAACACCTATGTCCTTCTCCTGCTGAGTCACAGATAGTACTTGGCCACCCATCAAGTATGGAGCCTTTATATGCTGCCTAACCTACATGCATGACTTTGCACTTATCAAAATTAAACTTCATTTGTCATTTTTCGGACCACTTCACAAGCTCGTCTAAGTCTTTCTGCAGCAAAACCTGCTCATTGTGCCCTGTTATTGCCTTAAAGACCTTCAAATCATCCGCAAATTTGAAAACCTTAACTGCTTAGGCCACAGTCAATGTTATTTACAAATATAATGAACAATAGTGGCCCCAGTACTGACCCCTGGGGGACTCCACTAAGAACATTTTGCCATGATGACTTTGTACCATTTAGTATCACTCTCTGCTGTCTATCTGAAAGCCAGAACTCTATCCATTTTAGAATGCTACCTGCAATACCATGGACCTGAAGCTGCATCATTAACCGTTTATGGGGTACCTTGTCAAAGGCCTTACTAAAGTCAAGATATTCTATATCAACCTGATTTCCCGGATCAAATTGTTATGTAGCAAAATTCAAAAAGTCCAAGCGATTTGTGAGACACGATCGCCCTTTTCTAAGCCCATGTTGAGTATCTTGAATCAATCTGTTTCCTTCCAGAAAACTAACTATTCTATCCTTGATAATTGATTCGAGTACCTTGCAGACTAGGGATGTGAGGCTTACTGGCCTATAGTTTTCAACTTTCCCTCTTATACATATAAGGTGTAGGTTTCTGAAACTATTGGGAGGGCACAATACATAAAAGCAATGGGCAGGCCCAAGTGGATTGGGTTGCATACTTCACAGGGTCCCATGTTAAAAGTCTTGAAAGTTGAAATTATTGGGAGGGCACAGCCAACTTGTCATGCCACACTGCGGTAGCTAATTTGGTTAGAGCGCTGGGCTGCATTGTCCCAGTGAAGAAAAAAATGTATGGGATTGGCACATATTCTCCATGGGACATATGGGATCCCATATGTCCCATGGAGGAAAACCTGGATTGTCACGTGAGGAAAACCGAATCCCATTGAAATAGACATAATCCCATGGAGAAACCAGAACAGCCCTATCGTAGAATTGGAGCAGTCCCATATAGCGCACAGGAACCCCGTTCAGACTTTTAAGAGCTCGAGCCCTCAGGCATCCAGGATGCTTCCCCTTTTTAGGCAACCGTCCCTAGCCTGCCCAGAGACTGGTCGAAGATATTTCAACTGCGGTATAGCGATCTGCGCCAAGACCAACGAATAATTAATTAAGAGCTTAATCAGTCGTGCAGACATTCAATATGTCAGGTAAAATATGTAGTTCTGAAACGGCCAGAACAGTGGCTCGAACGGCATTGACGATCTTCACAGTGGAGGACCTATCATCAGCTGATGCTACTTCGATCATCACTGGGTGATTGGCAGTTTGGCGCCGGCCTGTTTGAATCTTTTTGTGTCTGGTTTGCACTGGCTGGCCTTCGATCTTACGAACATTACAAAACGATAGTCAATGATAATTGATTCACGGATACGGAAGAAAGTATAGTGTGGTGACGATGGTGATGGTTGTGCGTTTGAGGGCAAGGCAAGGACCTGAAAAGGAATCGCAAAAAGCATAGACCATGCTACCTACCTATAAGAAGGCTGCATTTGAACTGGTGGCAAGTGAAAAAAAAATCATTAAGTACACGAAATTGTGAGAAACTGACATGGCGTGATGTGATAGACTTATTGCGACAGATAGCAGGATATCAGTAGTGCTGTCATCACTTGGTTCGGTAGTTGATCGTCTAAATCGAATGGTACTAGAACTCGAACTGGTGATTCGGGGAGCTGATCATGATTGTTATAGGTAGATAAGTACCTACCTAGGTAAATTTGCAGCACAAGGTAATTTTCGATTTTTTGGAATTTCTTTTTCTAATGCAATGTTTATTAATATGCTCACCATGATTGTGATAAGACCACTCATTTCCTCTGCAAATGCATACTTTTCAGTTTGGAGGCAAAATAACACAAACCTGAAGGGCTTTGAGTTAGGTAAGATAGCATAAAAAATAAAGTTAAAAATAAGGACAAAATGAAACATAGCCTAGCCTAACCTAGCCTAACCTTCTATGCAGGAAACATTTCTTTATGGATGATTTCTGAACCATTTTTTCTCAAAAACTTTCAAACTTAAAATATATAATCTAAACTAACTGAACCTAGCCTAGCCTGAGCTGTGTTTGAAGAAAAAGTCTGGCTTAACCTAACTTACCTAACTACCTTTGAAGAAAGAGAAGTTGTAATTTTTGGCATTAAAAATATCAAAAAATAAAAATAAAACAACATTTTTGATATTTTTTCTAACTTCGAAAAAGCCTAACCTAATCTAACAAATCCTAACCCCTTTGTATGCTTCAAGGAGGTATAATATGTGTAAAGCTTGTCTGTGGTTAATTCAAGCTGCAATAATACTCCTACCTACAGGGGTGTAGCACTGTGTGCTTTTGGGAGGGAACTATCCCCCCCCCCCCCAATGTTGGCTGTACTCCATCCCAATAATTTCAACGTTTAACATGACACCTTATAAGGTATGTCCCCAATCCGTTTTAGCCTGCCCGAGGTCTGGGTTTCCCCCCTGGGATTTCCCGGTGGGAATCCATGGAGGATTCATACTGGTAATATTATAAAAATCCCTAGGAGACTGTGTAGGAATCCAATGGTGGATTACCATAAGGAACTGCATGGGATTCCCACACGATTGTCTCATGGGGAATGTTTCATATCCTGACAAGGACAATCCCATGCAATTTGATGGGTTAATCCCATGAATGTTTTGTTCTCCCACTAGGGTGGTCTCCCCGGTTATGGCAACACAGGGATGGAGTCGCTTCACGTGCTCGCATATACTTCCCGGCTGGGAGGGTCAGTTGGTAACTAGTTCGATAAGGCCGGCGACGAGATACCGGGGCGGCCGTGTCGGTGCATTGACGCACGTGAAACTCTCGGTCAGATTTCTACCGTTGAAATGGAGTTTACGGATCGGGTGATGGGTCAGGGTTCACGCAACAAGCTCTGCTTAGCAATAGGACCCTGGTCCATAAAGTCATCCCAGCAAGAATTCGAAATAAGCTTTTTTAAAAGGAACTTTGAACAACTTTGGGGGCAAGTGCCCAAATGCATACAAAGCTACACCCCTGGGCTATGCTAGTTAACATCAGGAGCGTATAGGGGCGACATAAAAAAGTGAGGGGATAATTTTCAGTGGGCACCAGTTCCCCGGAGGAGCGACACTGCCCAGGAACATTTTAGCGGGGTGCACTCGAGTGCCCCTGGGTGGACACCCACTGCTGCTCAGAGGAGCGCCTTCGGCCGACAATTTTAAAGGTGGGTGCACTCAAACAGAGATGGCGCAGGGTCATTGGGGCGCCTCTCTCCAGTCAGAGGGGTGCTACCGAAAAGTGGTTCCCCACCACTAGTCCCCCCCCCCGCCCCCTCCGCCGATAACTACGTCCATGTACATCACACAAGCAGAGCTTAAAGCCGCTGGACAGAACTTAGAAGAACTTTTCATTGTTTTTTTTCAGCAGCGGCCATAGTCCATACGCCTGGATGACGAAGAAAGTAAATGGAGCGCCTCCACGCAGTTCGGGTCCAAACGCAGTTGCGGCCCACCCCAACTCACCACCACCGAGCACAGCATGGAATCCAGGGCCCAGCTGGGCGGCGGGCAACGCAGTGGCGCGAGAGAGGAACGTGTCTGAAAATGGAGAGTGGAACATGCCGCTCCGACATCGCTACACCACTCATTGTTGAATCGAGCGCCACGGTCTTCGCGGACCCAGCGCCGGAAGCCAAGAGTCCGACGCTGGGTACTGGGTACTGGGTGTTGAGCTGTGCCTCTGTAAAAACCCAAAGGTAAAAACCAGGAGTACAAAACTACGTTCGGGAAAAGTCCTCACGTTTTGCCAGTCCGTGTTGATTCCAAAGTTACCTGCATATAATAATTAAAATGCTTCGTGTCTCTGCGACGTCTTGATCGGCGCGTCCGGCGGAGAGGCGAAAGAAGTCGAAGAACGTATAGGCTGTCATGACAGAGCACTTCTAACATGAAGAGGTTTAGACGAACATCGTTAGTGTGCGGAAAATAAATTCACTTCACTTCAAAATTCACACATTCACTAGTGCTTCCAGTCTTGTGTCGTGGTGGTATTCGAGTACAGGCTCAGTCAACGATTGGTGCTCATCGCCCAGAATAATTCAGAGATTGAATGAAAGTGTATTTTGCTGCATGCATGCCATGATAGAACGATACGTATGTGTAATTAGCGGGGACGACGGGAGGGGGGTGGTCTCCCCCTTTTTCAACGGCGCCCTCTCTGTCTGGGGGGGGGGGGCACATGCCCACAGTACCGCACTCATCTGTACAGTAATAAATAATAACCGTGACTACATCCAGGACGGTCGACCGGCAAATTTCGCGTCGCATACTCATTCATCGTATCCTTGACAGTAATATTGACCGACACGCGTGCTGCATCCAGGACAGCCGAAGGGGAACGGCAGCCAACGTCGTGCACTTGACAGTAATAACGCCCGCCACACATGCTACATCCGGGACAGACGAGTGACGAAGTAGCCAAGCCTGACAAAACAGTAGAATAGCCAAACACAAACAAATACCACAACAGAACCACATAAATGGCTGCAAATTAACGTGAGGTGCTACTGTGGGATACGACAAGCCTATTCTCTCAAAATTGCAGCGCTGCTTGGCATAACAAACAACACGCCTCCTCCAACTCTAGCCTCACAGAAGGATGACACGACACCACAGACAAAACCGGACGCCGGAACGCCCGCGGCAAGGACGGCCGGTTTTCAGATGACTGAACAGTGCTTCATCGCCATAGCAATCCATACCAGCACAGGGCAGTTGTAACTACACTGGATGGAAGTACTTCGATAGGGACAGTGATAAATTCTGTTAAACTATGCAATTACAAATTAGTGGTGTTGCGCGTCCAAATCGCGACAGCATTATTGCAGCACACTGTGCTCACGAGATTCGTTTTACACACGTCCCACCTCAGTAAAGTAGCAAAAGAGGTCGGGTGAGGTTAGGTTAGGTTAGCGTTAGGATTTTTCGTTTTAAATCAGGAAAGTTTGGATTTTTAGTTCTTCCCAAAGCTATTTTTTTCTGAAATAGGTTCGGCTAGGTTAGGATATGTGAGGTTAGTTTTTAACTTCATAGGCTGTTTGAGAAAAAAAATCATATTTTTTTAAGAAAAAGTGCTGAAAAAGGTGAGGCTATAGGTGATGCCTTTGGGAGGGGGGAATTTTACATTGTCCTTTATTATATATTACCTCACCCAGTTTCGGACGACTCAAGACTAAGTGATCACTACCGATCACTACCCAATCACAATTAGGCTTAGTAAGGGCAGCATCCACCACATCACATTATGTAGACAATCTTGGAACTTGAAAATAGCGAACTGTTCAAACTTCGAGGATCAGGTGGACCTCAACCTTGTGAGATTAAAGAGCAATAAAATCGAAACCATACTCAGGGGCATCACCTCAGCAGCACAAAACTCGAAGACCCGAAAAGTAATAAACTTAGGGAAAATGCATCAGCGCCTTGGTGGACCCCGGATTGTCAAAGGGCAGTTGCCGCGGCCGGCACCGCGTCCACAAGCAGTGCAAAATTATGCGTGTGCGAAGAACACCCATCAGCATACAGACAGTCTCAAATACATTGCCGGTACACAATTCGAACAGCACACCAAACCTCTTGGCCGTCTTTTGCGTCACAATTCAATATATTCATCTCTACCGGCAGAGTCTGGGACCTGATGAAGCGCTTGAACCTGAAACGGTCACCATCAGGCCCCCTTCCTCCAGCAGACGGTGAGAGGACAGCGCATAACTGACCCACAACAAATCGTAGACCTCTTTAGACTGCACTACGCCAGCGTCTCAGGCAATAGCACCTACGACACCGCCATTGTAAACTATATGGATGCCCTCGCCGCCAATACAAATCTAACAACACAGAAGACTACAGCCAACCATTCACAATGCACGAATCGAACCTTGCCATCAGTAAGTGTGGAAGCACGTCGGGTGGGCCGGACGACATTCATTACCAGTTTCTGAAACATTTCAGCAAAAATTATATGACGTACTTATTAGAGGTCATTAACGATCTGTACTAAATAACACCCTCCCCGCTTCATGGCAGGAAAACATACTCATCCCATCACCGAAACCGCACAATGATTGCTCCACTGTGGAACGATGGGGTGGGGGATGGGATTCCACTATGGGGTGACCCCAAAAGGGTGTATGTCTATCTCACCCCATCGTTCCATAGTGGAACGCAGCTGCAGCTAGTGCATGCTGCACTAGCCTCTATCGGGCTAGTGCAGCTACTAGCTGCACTAGCAAGCTGGTCGAGCGTTCAACACACGATTGTGACATTTTCTAGAACACAGAAAGCTGCTCGACGAACTTCAGTGCGGCTTCCAGCGTCAAGAAATCAACCACAGACAAATCCAGCTGGCACAGTGCCTTATTAGGCTTAGACGTCACTGCCGCACTCAACCGAGTACACCAGTCCGTACTAACACACAAACTCCACAAGCTAGGCTTGCGCGGACACACGGCACGCTTCATTCTCAACTTCCTCAGAGACAGGAGCCTTAAGGTCAGATGCGGCAATGTCACATCAAACACCACACCTCAGGATCGCCTGACACAGGAGAGCGTGCACTCACCGATCCTCTTCCTCATCATGACTAACAACATTCTTGCTGATCACAACGACACATCAATTCAATATTCACTTTTTGCGGACCCCGTAGCGATTTGGACAACAGCACAGTGCTTTCTGAGAGCCAAAAACCATTCAACTAGCTCTAGACCACATAGCAAAGTGGTGTACAACTTTGCCTTCACCCTTTAGAAAAATCCGCCACAGTCACATATAGTCGCATTCACCCCACAACTTTTCATCACATCAACGGCAAAGCCATCGAACTGGTGAAAAGTTTCAATTTCTTAGGAGTACACTTGGACCTTAGCTTGAACACACATATCACCGCCATCTTGAACAGATGCGCGAAGCGCACTAGCATGGACTGACAAGAAAACTGTGGCGGAGACAAGAAAACAATACTGCAACTCTAGAAGTCAATAATACGATCCATCGTATAGAATGCAGCAGCATCATCTTTACTACCATTTCGCTGACACTGAACAAAAAATTAGAAACAATTCAATGCAACTGCATCAGAGCAGCCACAGGAGCTCTCAGCGCCACACCGATAGTCAATCTTCTAGTAGACTCAGGCATGCCTACCCTCCGCTTCTGGAAGACTGGACACAACAGCTGTGCCGCTAACAGCTACCACATTAAAGTCCATTGAAAATTTCCCGGCAGAGCGATGCTTTCAGCATCATAGATAGGATAGGAGCTGGTTTGAGCGGAAACTCCCACCATTTGGTGTTCAAATTGCCACGGCTCTTTCAGATCTGAACCTCACTATGCCAGTTAACACTGCAGCTCGACCGCCCACTACGCCATTCTGGACCCACAATCAACCAAAGGTAGTTGTGTAAGAGTACTTGCTCTCGGAAGAAAAATCAGATATCACATCGGCGAAAAAGCTAGGCACCTTCAACACATTCGCCGATATCAACTAAAACAGAACACTCGTATTCACGGATGGGTCAATGCACCAGGTCGACAGTTTTCCGAACATTGGCCATTCTGGCTGCTATGTCCATTCTAAATAGTGTAGGGTAGTTCTTGACCCCTGGCGTGATGACAGTCTAGAAGGACCTTCGCGAACCGCAGATAACCCGAAGTGAAGAAGCGCAAGATTCGTCGTTAATTTAAACTCACAACGAATAGCGTGAGGCCGAAATATGATAGGTATTGGCGGCGATTTAGTCCCGGTCCGCCAACACCTTACTTCAGCAAGTACAGACTACGTCGTCCGTACGTAAGCGCCGAGAGAGAACCGTGTCTCTGCGTCGGTGTATTAATCCAGACTCTCCAACGTTGACTGACCACATCTCAAACAGCACCCTCCGAGCCGACAAGTGGCGCCGCCTTGCGGCTGTATGCCCTGCGGCCTGATTGGCCGGCGGGTACGACCGCGCGCCCGGCATTGGCGACACGTGACACATGACGTCCACTGCCAGAATGGCCACGGGGGAGGGGTGACTCAGGATTACTCATATACACGTGGTCTTGATCTTATCTAAAGCGGATGCTAGTTGGTACAAAGCCACAACAATCCGAACACAGTCACCGGGGAGAATCATGCGCTACATTCCTTTCATCGCGGCCAGAAACATGATGAATAATGAACAATGTTACAATAGGCGCAAAACAAGAAACGTAGTAATTTGTTCAGATTCAAAAGCAGTCCTTCTGTCAATTAGCAACACACACGACTGCCCACTCTAATCATTGATCGAATCCAACAAGCCGTGGTCCGCAACATAAACAAATTTCCTTTATTTGGATTCCGGGCCAAGTCTACACTCCAGGAAACAAGCAAGCAGACGGACTGGCAAAGCAAGCCTTAGCGTTGACTAGTTGTCCCAGCATGGAATATTCGGACGACGATTGCAAAGCACTCCTACTACGCCACATTCGTAAGCATCACCAGAACACATGCACACAACACAACTCTACACCTCACCACACTACACTCATCTCAACCCACCTTTACCCCAACCACACCCACAACACCAGACCAATGCTATAGCGTTGGTTTGATGATGTGATTTGTTCCATGTGCCTATAGGCGCACAGACTCACAGACAATCACTTAAGGCCTTCTGGCAAAAAGGCACCACCCTCTCGCTTCCATCGCTTCTGGATGTGACCCATAAGCCATAACTCTTCCGGACCATTAGCCGTAACACATAACTCCTCCAATTAATATTTGGCTATCTGTACGTAACCAAACTAGCAGGAACATTGTAGCCATCATTCCACCAACACGCACTTCAGCACGCATTTCAACGCACACTTCAGCACGCGTTTCAGAACGCACTCCAACGCGCACTGTATGCCCGCGCATATACTCTTGGGAATAACGTAAGTAGCCGTCCACGAATTGCATCTGGACGTACATGAACCGATTCGCTTTCCCATTCGAAACAAATTGATACTTGGCGGTGCCGTCGGATGTAGATGAGCCGAACTTGCCTTGCAAATTAGCATAACGTAACACGATTACCCAGAGGTGACATTGGACGTAGCTGAGCAGATTTGCCTTGCATGCATAACGTGAAACGGCTGCTCAGAGGTACAACGGACGTAGTTGGGCCGAAATGCAAAACACCGTGCTAACCTCACACACTACCTTGAATGAAAGGACGTTGCTACTAATTTACCACCAACAAATAACACGCGGTCCGGCAGCCGACGTGATATGCGGTATCGACACTTACCTCCTTGTCCGCACGATAAAGCTCCCTCGGTGCTCTTCGACAAGGGTAGGCTAATGCCGGCACCCTGGCGAAACCAACTTTCTCGTTAACCCTCCCTGACCATAATTACAAATTATCTTGCGGTGAAGGAAAGTAAACTAAAAACACTAACCATCCGGGAGATGTCCCCGCCCAGTCCCCATCTTCAGCACCTTAACGTCACATAACACAAGACTCCTTTAACTTCAATGTACACTTGCCTGAGACTTGCTTGCAAGACCCACTCACTGTAAAGACGGTGCAAATGACCTCTATGGTCCGGCAAGTCTCTGAGCGCTCTCTCTCTCTCTCTCTCTCTCTCTCTCTCTCTCTCTCTCTCTCTCTCTCTCTCTCTCTCTCTCTCTCTCTCTCTCTCTCTCTCTCTCTCTCTCTCTCTCTCTCTCTCTCTCTCTCTCTCTCTCTCTCTATCTCTCTCTCTCTCTCTCTCTCTCTCTCTATATATATATATATATATATATATATATATATATATATATATATATATATATATATATATATATATATATATATATATATATATATATATATATATATATATATATATATATATATATATATATATATATATATATATATATATATATATATATATATATATATATATATATATATATATATATATATATATATATATATATATATATATATATATATATATATATATATATAATATATTTTTTTTTTTTTTTTTTTTTTTTTTCTCTCTCTCTCTCTCTCTCTCTCACACACACACACACACACACACACACACACACACACACACAAGTAGTGTGCTACAAGGTCGTTGCCCCGGGTGTGCAGGGTGAATTAATGTGGGATTATGGGAGTAATGCTGAATCGGATACGCATCCTGCTGGCATGAGCATTGAATATCTTGCTTACGACGTTGGGTATGGACATTTGTCAACAAAAAGCGGCAGATGACAGTTTCTCTGGCGTCGACAAGCATGGCGCAACAATTGTCGCCAATGGGGTCTGAAAGCTACGATTTGGCCACCAGGGCGGCGCTGTACGCAATGGTCACCCGACGAGGAGGCGTCGGCCATCTTTGCTGTGCATTTTGCGTGGGGTTGCCGGGAGTCGGTGTTGGCATGTGGCTTTTATTAGGGTTGCAAGTCATTTAGGCCAAGGATTTCGGAAATATTGTGCTGAAGAAAGGTTGTGGGGGGTGCAAAGGGTGCCCATGAACATGGGAGGCTGGGCCAGGCCTCATATGCCTGGCTTCAAGCAGCCAGACTGGTAGCACTGGCTTGCAGAGGTACAGTTACAGGTCCCCCTAGTGCAGTGGTTCCCAACCGGGAAGAAATTTCCCCGGGGTGGAAATTTCGGTATTTCAGGGGGAAATTTTGGATTGAATCCATTACGCATTTGTCTCATTGACGTAAGTGATGTCTTGAGTGACATACAAATATAACTTCAGTTTTTAGGGGGAAACGGCAGGTTTGGCCAGAGGCGAAAGGGGAAATGGACCAAAAGGTTGGGAACCACCGCTCTAGTGGATGTGCAGGTTCCCTGAGAAGTTCCGGTATTCATTTAGCAGGCATCACACATTGGGTGGGGCTGAAACCTAACACGGCCTGACCAAACCTGACCTAAAGCCTACCCTAAACCCCCTTAATCTGTACGATAATTTTCCCAAGATGGGGCACAATTTCACAAGTGTCAGACCCCCACCCAAGATTGGCACATGGAATACCTGTGGGCCAGACATTGCTCCCCTCTCCCCCAAGACCGGAACATGGAATACTAGCAGGCCTCATTAAACATCACTTTCCACCCTGCCTACTCCAGGAAGGACATTCTTGGCTGGTATCCTGGCACAGCATGGGCCCCCCTCTCTATGAGGTCACCCCCCTTGACAGCTTTCTGGATCCACTCCTGTGTACAGGACCCACAAGAGATGTGGGCCCCTGGGAGTCAGTGCCCCAAGCAGTGCAGGCTCCCTGAGAGGTGGGTGTGGGCCCCTAATGGGGCCCATATGAACAACTACCTTGGTAAGGTACCTAGCTCTAGGTGACCAGATACCCACTGCCCAACTTAACCTGCAATGCAATTTTGGTGAAATTAATTTGACTGAAAATAACTTATGGGTGGAACTCAAATTATTAGTTTCAAATTAAGTAGGCTAACAATCCAATCTTCGCATGTTAGGTATTAGCCATGACAAATTCCTGGCTATGGATTGGGGGTGGGGGTGGGGTGGGGGGTGCAGATTGGAGTCAATTTCTCACCCTTGGTGTGGATTGGTGCATATTTTCACTGTGGGCTGATGTGCCCCAGTGAACCTTGTGCCATACTTTACAGTCTGGACAATAGATAGGTACTTACCTTGATACCTAATGTGCCTAGGTACCTTACCAGTGCTTTCCTAAATGGTTCCCACTACGTCTTTTACAGAAAGGCAGTCAAACAATAGTTGTTTTTCAAATCAATTTTCTGCCTTCTTACCTTGCAGTCTGCTGGAAACCTGATGGATGGATCACGTTCATGGCAGCCGGGAACCGCACATACACCCATACTTCTGGCTTGCTTCTCCTAATTTCTAGCGCACTAATGGTAAATATTCCAGCAAACTAGACGTGTCTGAAGTACATTCAACATAATTAAATACGCGCAAACAACATACGCTGCTTACAAAATGTACAATAGGCTTTTAAATATAAAGATTCTGCCCTCCCTAACCGACAAAACATAGCGCTTTAGGTTCGCCAAAGAAGGCTGGGTGACCATTGACTCTCAGCGCCATCTATATCTTTATCAACTTTCAGACCCCATTGAAAAGTGCGCATTTCCCGCGCTAATCAGTTGTCCCATCATCATAATTACGTTCAGAAACGTGTTTTGCAATCTTGTTTCCCGAAATGCCATATAGGGCTTACAGTAAAGGTGTACCGAAAGAAAGTGATATAGAACCATGCCAGGTAACATGTTGAAATTTGAGTGTAATTGTGGAATTTTCATATGCTGGGCAATGGGCACGCCTGCTATAACATGCATTTCTGTCCCACTAGTGTGCATGGAACAGTCAATGTTCGAATATTTCATGGTACAGCTAGGTGGCTTAGGTAATTAATGTAGTAAACAGAGTCACGATTTCAGTTCCACTCCTTCGCAGAGGCAGTAGAAGCATCTCAAAAAGTGGGGGAACCCCTTGTGAAGTTGATTCTTATCATGCATCGACATAGCAAATAAAGTGGTTGCCTGGCTCCCCTGGCCCATGTGTGTAGCCACGGTTTCGAAATGGGGGGGAGACAATCAAAGGACGCGGTAAATTTGGAGAGGATAGAAATGTAGCTGGCCTACTAAATGATCACTAACCTTTGACCTTAAGCCTTCATCTGACATGTCCCGGGTTGAAATATTACTCGAGGGTTGCCCACGGGCTATCTCTTGATACCAAACACGGGTGGGTAGCTTTGGGAGAAAACGAAGAAACGCGAAGCGATCGAAGAAAATAGTTCGACTTGTGACTTTGAAAATTAATGTGATTTCTGAACAGTTTGCTAGAATTCCTGACGGCACATCGAATGACACCCACATGATGAAAATTCAAGACATAGATAGCAACGAAGCGCGAGGACTTGGAGCAATTTAAGCTAACCTTCGATCTTCTGGTTTGACATTGACATGTCCCGGTTTTGAATGTTACTCGAGGTTAACCACAGGCTATAGCTTGATACCAGATGTGGGTAAGTTAGGGCGAATAAAAAATGCGAAGCGACCAAAGAAATCGGTTTGACCTATGACCTCTGAAATTAGTTCGCTTTTGTAACATTATAATACGGCACAAGCCACGTCGAATGACACCCACTTGGTACAAATTGAGCCCATAGCGACGAATCATGAAGACTTCGAAAAAATCAAACTAGCATTTGACCTTGAGGTTTGACTTGACATATCCCGGTTTCAAAATATTACTCGAGGGTTCACCGTGGGCTATCGCTTGATAATAAATTTGGGTAGGCCGGGGTGTAAACTAAATAATAAAATGTGAGGCGACCGAATAAATCAGCTTGAATTTTGACCCGTCGACATTATTACGAATTATCCATGTTCGGACACCGCACAACAAGTGACGTCGAATGACATCCATTTCTTGCAAATTGAAGCCATAGCGATGAAGCGCGAGGTCACCGAAAAAAAACTCAATCAAACCTTTGACCGTGACATGTTCCAGTTTGAAATGTTACTCGAGTGTTCACCGCTGGCTATCGCTGGATCCCAGATTTGGATAGGTTTGAGCGAAACCGGAAAAAAATGAGGCGACCGAAGACTCAGCTCGACCTTTGCCCTTGAACAACAATTCGATTGCTTAGCTTTCTGATAACGCATAACAAGCCACGTCGAATGACGCCATTTGATGGAAACTGAAGCGATAGCAACCGAACCGCGCGTTAGGTCGATATCGATTTAATATCGCCATCTAATTAATCAAGCTACCTTGGACCTTGAAGTTTAACCTTGACATGTACCGGTTTGAAATGTTGCGCGATGGTTCATCATGGGTTATCGCCTGTGGCCAGATTTTGACAGGTTTTGGTGAAAACTTTTTAAAAAAGGGAGACGACCGAAGAAACCGGTTTGCTGTGGACCTTGACCATTCAAGTGGTAATGTGAGACCTATGTAGTTGCTTCCAGCGTGTTCAGTGCAAGCAGAAGCATTTGTGGTAATTGATTATAACAATCATAAACCCGTCGCTGAATGCCAATGCCAATACAAGTACGCCTCTGGCGAACTCGTCGCTGAATACGAATGCGAATACGACGTTAACTTAATGTACGTGCTAAGGACTGTCGAGGACTCCCCTCAATGGTCGTGAAGATACCCAAGGACACCCAGTCACGTTTCCTCAACATATATCAATATATGCGCAGGGGAATGCAACCTAAGACGTATAAAGCCTTGCGATAATGCAAGATTGTTGCCTCGCAAGGCACAATTTTCCGGGAGGGTTTAAAATGCCCACTTTTTTTGCCCGATGGACGATTTCAGTCATTACGAAGTGGATGTCGATGAGAGTTGCAGTAATAGATGTTTTTAAAAATTAATATAGCGGTTTTGACCTACAACCGTAATTAATATTTTCCTTTAAATGTCCTTAAATCGCCCCCAAATGGCGTTGAAACGCTGTAATCACAACAATAGAAAATGCCCGTTGGACGATCTCACTAACTATTATCCCGATTTTCGTGAAAATGGCTCTAAAATAAACTTCAACATCGATTTGGGGCCATTTGAGACATTTCCATCCGATATAAATAGGTAGAAAGTCACGAAACGCGGGATTGAAATTCGAGATTTGCCCGATGGACGATCTACGAAAGTAATTTACAGAATTGCGCCACACACACACTGATCAATGTATTTTCACCGTATTAGATCAGTTGAGGCAGTTAAGAGAAAAATTAACATATGAAATGTAGAAATTCATCATATCACAATTCAACTAGAGATGGGTTACATCGCAAGTCAATTAGAGGTGGGTGATGGATTTATTGTGTTGACCCATCTCTACCTTGAACCCATCTCGAATTGAATTGTGATATGATGAATTTCTACATTTCATGTTAGTTTTTCTCTAACTGCCTCAACTGATCTAATACGGTGAAAAGACATTGATCAGTGTGTGTTTGGGGAAATTCTGTAAATCACTTTCGTAGGTCGTCCATCGGGCAAATCTCAAATTTCAATCCATAATTTCGTGGCTTTCTACCTATTTATATCGGTTGTCAATGACTCAACTGGTCCCAAATCGATGTCGAAGTTTATTTTAGAACCATTTTCACGCAAATCGGTGTAGTAGTTACTGAGATCGTCCATCGGGCATTTTCTATCGTTGTGATTGCAGCGTTTCAACGCCATTTGGGGGCGATTTAAAGACACTTAAAGGAAAATATTAATTACGGTTGTAGGTCATAACCACTACATTAATTAAAAGACATCGACTACTGTACCTTCCATCCCCATTCGCTTCGTAATTGTTGAGATCGTCCATCGGGAAAAAGTGGGCATTATAGACCATCTCCAATTTTCCACCAAAGAGAGAGAACACAAAATAGTCGAAGTTCATGTTGCGTGTAAAAACCCAGGAGCATCTAATATAGAGTATGTACCGATATAGAGCATGTCTAAACCCAGGAGCATCTAAGAGCCATTCTTCGTTGTATTAAACAAGGTTCATGTTATTAAAAAATGGCTCGGAAGCAACATTTCTAACTTTTGCTGATTTACCATTCGGAGATGTTGTGACGACAGTTAGCCAGTGAAGCTCGTTGATTGGCTAGATCGGCTTCTTCTATTTTCGGTGGTTCTCTTGCATATACATATTTTCACTTTATAAATGATTACGTATAATTTGTGGCTATCATACTCAGGTAGCTGAGGCTGGGGGACACGAAAGAAATTGGAGGGGACAATCCGCTATTTTTCAGAAATTGGGGAGACATGTACCCCCAGCCCCCCCGCCCCCCCACAGGCCAAGCATTTATCAAGAATGAAATAGCAACCAGGCGTTAAATGACGTGCAGCCCTTCCATACTCACTCAGCTTTCAGTCACGAACATTCATCCTCCCATGCTCACGAAACTTCCGGACACCTCCGACGTAGAGACCAGCGCAACGTGACAGTGCAGGCAATTATTCACATCAGGGTAAGCTTTAAACGGGCATGGAAAAAGCGGATTACAGGGATCAGGTTATCATTCTTCCTTCACGCAGAAAGGATCACGGGTTCCATTACAGGCGGCGACCCGCTTGGTCTCATGGGAGCGAAGAATAAACACGGGTCAAGGGCAGCTAAATGATTTGGGGGGGGGAGGGGGCAAACTACACGACTTGAGCCGACTTTTCCTGGGTCAGGAAACAGGGAGAAGGGGCTTTCGTCCAGAAACATATCAGGCACTAATCGAGCGTCACTGTGAAGGAGGAAGAGGACTGGGTCGTCCCACATAGAAGCATTCTCTCTCCCACACTCTCTCTCTCTCTCTTTCTCTCTCTCTCTCCCTCTCTCTCTCCCTCTCTCTCTCTCTCTCTCTCTCTCTCTCTCTCTCTCTCTCTCTCTCTATATATCTATCTATATATATATATATATATATATATATATATATATATATATATATATATATATATATATATATATATATATATATATATATATATATATATATATATATATATATATATATATATATATATATATATATATATATATATATATATATATATATATATATATATATATATATATATATATATATATATATATATATATATATATATATATATATATATATATATATATATATATAAAAACTCTCTCTCTCTCTCTCTCTCTCTCTCTCTCTCACTCTCTCTCTCTCTCTTTTATCTTTCTCACTCTCTCTTGCTCTTTCTCCCTCACTCTCCAATCACACGCCAAACACCGGCTTCGGAAATCAACATGTCGCCCGGTCGAAGGCGCCGAGTCGAGGGACCTTGGGAAGTGATGCGACAAATAACCGCTAGCTGAGGGTAAACTCGTAAATTCTCCCCGGGCACTGGGTCACTAAACCATAGCATCACGTGGATATGATACTTCCTCCGTGTGTGTGTGTGTCGTTGTGTTTGGCCAGCCTGCCACCTGTGGGTGATGTCGGCTTACTTCCTCCTGCTTTGAATGGTACGGGGTAATAGTACAGAGTAACTGAACCGGGAAGCTGATTATATATGGAACCGGGGATAACACTTAGAAAGGAATGAATGGACTTGAGACTCAAGTTAATTATAGAGGACCCTGTGGTCCGCTGTGTGCGTTTTATGTCACGCCGAGATATGCCGGAAACTTTTAAGCGAGCAAGTAGCAAACTATGACAACAAACAAACCCCGTGACCCGACACGAGGTCGCCCACGCTCCCTTGTATCACCCTTTGTAAATTGCATTGCGTCACGGTGACACAGAGCCCCTCAGCACATTACCGGTTCTAAAGGGAACACAAAGTTGAAGGTTGACCTTGTAGTGTCGCTGACCCAGGTCGACCTAGCTTGGTCCGAGACGCAGCTAATACGCCCGAGGACGTGTCCGTGAAGCTGTACAGCGACATAACGAAATGCGTGGGGAAACGAAGAAGGTAGGGTCTTAAAGAAATTCCCGCCGGCCCAGAAGGGCGGTGGCCGAGTAAACATGGTACGGCGCCGAGCTGTGAGGTAGGATGGGAAGCGCCAGACACGGTTCACCAACCCTCTCGCACCATGGTCCGGCCGGCATAAGCTGGAGACCAGACTCGTACAAGTAAATTGTTGTAGGGGGAAATGTCACAAAGCAGTCACGATGGGGAAATAACGTTACCGTGAAATCGCTGGAAACTAGCCCTCAGGCTTTGTACTACTTATCAGCGCATGTATTACCCTTGGATGCCGCGGGCCTGGTAAACACTCGGAGGTCCAAAAGTCTTAAGTTGATGCTGTTGAGGAACGAATAGTACACTGACCATTAAGTGGCCAAACGTACTAGGTGTGAATGAGGGATTTAACAGGGAATTAATTCCGGGTTCGTCCGATACTTAATGTAAAAGCTAGCCGGCAAGACAGGACAGGACGAACCCGACTACCGTCTGTGACGGAAAAACGCGAGACTTGACCTCGCTATATATAAATTTGTGTTAGGATAACGAGTTACGGGGCGCCGACAAGATGACAATACGACGAAGACGTGATGATCTGACACGCTCGGACTGTACCTACTACAGCGTGGACTCGCGGGTCACCGCTCGCTGTGGTCCGCCCCGGTTGGGGGCCGGCGGCACGCCGGAAGCGGGATCGGCGCGGGCCGGGGAGCCGCCCGGCGCCCGTGAGCGTAGCGAGCGTGGCCGCCGGCCGGCGGCCGCGCGGAAACACCTGTCACAAGGTCGCTTCGACGTCAACACCACCGCAGTGGAGCGAAGACTAACTACAACTCAGACTAAGACGACTGCTACTCAGACACCACTCAAGACCTAACCTGCTAGATGCAAACCAACCACTAACCCCCCCTTACCAACCCCCTCCCCCTACCAACCCCTCCCCTACCAACCTCTCCCACCCACGAACCCCCTCCCACCACTACCTACCCCTCCCCCATCCCCCAACACATCGACCCCGCCCCCGACCTCGCCGCCCTACAATACCTGGTAGTAATGTTGGAGAACAGCATAAATATATCTGTGGTCTTCTCTTACTCCAAAATGGTGTGGAAAGGGGGCTGAAACATGTATGTGTGTATTCGTACCAATATTATAAGCTTCAGTACACTGGATATTCAATTTCAGGTTAATTTCAATTGAAGTTTCATCAGTTGAGGGAGGGGGTTGGTCACATTGTGGCCTCACTCTGGGATACACTCATGGTCAGTGCTATCGACAGGTCTTGAAGGCTGGTGCAGGGGAAAAGTCAAACTTTTTATCCAGATGTTTCCAAATGTTTGCTTGAAAACCCGAGGAATGCACAGCTTTAAGCTGCAGTGTTTTGAGGTTGTGGGAGGAACTGCTCCTACTGTTCACACCACCTTCCATTCCCCAACAACAGAAACACCTATATTTCATGGGCTGGATTTTACATTGGAGATCTAAGCCCCTTTCAGTGATTCAGGCTCAAAGTTCACACATCCCAGATAGAGTAGCGTGGACAGTGGCGTACCTAGTACTTGCATGTGGGGGCAAACGGATTTCGAGGTGGAGCAAGCAACACTCATACAAATAGGGTCTGTTGCCGCGCCCTCATCCGGAATAGGTTGAGCTTCGGCTGGTGGAGGTCTTCCAGGCCGAGGAGCGGGAACGACCGGTAGAGTTTTGCCTTCAATCAGCTGTTGGCGGTGGTATGGTTGTAGTGCTATTTGGCGCATATGTGCAAATCGGTGGCATTCTCGGTCCCTTGCTCCGATCTTGCACGTGGCAGTGCCGATATTTTTATTAATTGTTATACTTACTTACTTGCTGTTGTGAAAGCCCAATTAATCCTATTGTGCAGTAGCTATTGGAGGATGAATAAAGTACGCTGCAAGCTATGTTTTCTGATTCCGACTCCGACCGGGAAGCTGACGCACAGTGGATGGCGATGGCTTGTGCTGCTTCAGGAGCTCGAAAGCATTTATTCCATGAGCGGATCCAGACATTTTCAAGGGCGGGGGAAGCAGGTACCCGTCTGGAGGAGTCATTTCCTCGTAGGGGCGCTGTTGCGGAAGTCCCCTGACGCTCTCGTTCAGAAGAATATTCATTAAGCGGGGGAAGGGGACTGCACTGGGGCATACTGAATGAACGTCTTTTACTCTGAGAGGAGCAATTTGGGACGAAACAACGTTTAGCGAGGGGCACTCGAGTAGTACGGTGTACTCGGCGGGTTACAGTTTGAGCAGTGGTGTTGCTCTTTGTATTTTTGAGAGGCAAGTGCCACTCAATGTTGGTTTGCCCTATCCCAATAATTTTAACTGCTAACATTGGACCATAGGGAGTGTGCCCTCCAATCCATTTGGGCCTGGCCACTGCCTTCATATATTTCCCCCCAATAATTTTCATAAATCTCAACGCCCGTGCGTCACAGGGAAGCCACCTTCCCATGTGGAGTGCACACGCAGCTCCTCCATCAGCCACTGATAAATACATGGATGCAAACGAAAATAATGGATGCATACCAGCAAGCATGCCCCTTCAAATGCATGCAAATTGGCATGCATGACTGAACCTACAATTTGCTCATTAAATTAAGACACCCAGCTCCGATTTCCACTTGTGCATCGGATGCTCCCGAAGTGCACTGGCGACAAAGTGGGTGACACAAAACATGGATGACTGCTCATATCCATCACATATCCTATGTCTCTTGGATTTCTTCCCAAAAATGTAGCTCCAAAATAAAGAAAGTGCGAATTATACAACCCAATGACTGTGCTCCTGCCCTAAGCCAGATAAAAAAATTATTTTATGCTGAACGACACTGTTGCGGCACGTTTGTCGTATTCCTTCCTCAACCGCCGACAGGCCGGATTAGGTTTTTCTCATCCGGTTGAGGTTCGATGAAGGTAAACCAATTCCGGATGAGGCGCGGGAACGGCCGGTAGAGGAAATGGACGCTCACCCTATTCCGGATGAGGTCGCGGGAACAGACCCATAGTCGGCGGATTTGGACCAGTATTTTTTTTAAGTACCCATTATTATGTTATGCTAAGATGAGTAGGAAAAACTTAATTTGGTGCTGCAAGGTGCCAAACATATCACCATCGTTCCGAAATCAGTGGATTTCAACCCTCTTCCGCCTGTTAAAATGCTTTCGTAATGGTCGGCAAGTTTTCATATATGAAATGGCCGGCATATATAT